>JAODUK010000022.1:367070-387348 GCA_027564635.1 Typhlichthys eigenmanni
CACACCCACACGGCTGAAGGCAATCGATCTAATTGCACGTGTGGGTGTGAGGCGCTGGGGATGTGGACAGTCTCTCCAGCTGTCCTACACCGGCGAGACGACGTAGATGTTACAGGTAAAATGGATAGAGAGGCTAAGCCATGGTATTCAATTGTTATGTTCCCAAAATGTCCTCAGAATGTTCTGTGGTTTCTCTCTGTACCAAGCTTTCATAACCTCTTATCATGTGCCTGCTTGCATCACACCATGGACATCCTTGAAGGCCTCATAAACATATTTGGTTGGAAACTGGGTCACTCACATTTTACATTAGAACTATATGCTCTCAAATCTATAAGTGCCTCCACAATGAAAACACAATATTCTGCAACAGGTGATGATTAAAAAAATATGAGTCTCAGGCATTCTGTTTTGGTTTCAACTGATCAACTCTTCTCATTGATTATCCCTGCTAAGTCAACACACATAGTCCTCTTCTGTCCAATTGTCCAAGGTAAGTACAGTATGTTCTCTTTAAATGTGCATGTGGCACAAGTCACATCAATGATAATTTAAATGAATATATTAACCCCTGGATTTTAAGAGGTTAATAGCTCATATGTCTATGCTCATGTTCAAATCATTCTGCACATTCAAAACATTACACATACAGCAACATACAGTACAGTACATACTGTTTTAAAATCATACGTATACCTCAACTATGTAATTTAAGATGAAGAATAGGCTACAGCACATTTGAAACATATTAGAGAATTAAAGCACTGAAATTATTCTGGAAAACAAATACAGTTCACCAATCACCATACTGGCATTCGGGTCCTGGGCCCCTTGCCATGCATGTGTGGCGGAATTAGCAGGCGATGGTTTCAGGTGGTAAATCTCACCAGTGCTAAATAGCCTGTAGCGAGGTGAGGTTAAGTTGCGGGTGCACTGTCAGGAAGCACATTAAAATAACCCAAACAGTCTCAGTCCAAACCATCCGAACCAATAGGCTACTCTGTCAGAGAGTAGTCTAGCTACGGCTAACCTTTGAGCAGTTTGATACACATCCCCTGTGTCCCCCCAAAACCGAGACCTATGTGTAAGCATCCTTGAGCAAGATGCCTAACCCCTTACTGCTCCCGGTGGTTGGTTGCACCTTGCATGGCAGCAATCACCATGGGTGTATGAATGGGTGAATGTAAGGCAAACTACTGTAAAGCACTTTGGATCAAAGTGCTATATAAAATGCAGTCCATATTTGTTTGTCCCATCTGCTCTCTTAACAATTACTTGATTGTGTATATGTCAACTTGAATTTTCTTCATGCTTTAGATGGAGCAAGCTGGCCAATCATTTGCCTCCTCTGACCTGGAGGACTGTGATACAATGCAGGAATGTCTGGAGGAGAGAAAGTACCCAGGAGAGGTTACTAGCCCAAGTTTCAAGGTCAAATTCCAACCCAAGGACAGCAAGAAAGAGTTGCTCTTGTAAGTGAATATGTGAATGGCTTAGCGATGGAGGACATAAAATAACCCTGATTATTTTATATTTAATCTTGTGCTCATCATCAATTTGTCCTGTATTCCTTGTCCTTGAATTTTGTCATTTTGTTCCTCTCTCTCTCGCTCTCTCTCCTTTGTTGTTTTGCTTTGTCTTACCCTTGCTAGGTGCCCTACTCCTGGTTGTGATGGCAGTGGCCACATCACTGGAAACTATGCATCTCATCGCAGGTACAGTACACAAAAACCCACTGTATATTAAGTGTGGTTTATCTTAATTCATCTTATTTTTGAATAAAGAACTGTGACCATTTGTGTGGGGATTCACTACATAACACAAAAGACACTTTTACAATACATATACAGGCATGTGCAGACTTGCTTTTAGCGTTTATTATATAATAACTAATTTAGAATATAACATGTTTTTTATATTATATAGAATGGAAGTTGATATACAAATCAAGTGCTTTCCTTACATCACGCAAAAATAAGGTGGATAAAGACCTATGTCTCTAAAACAAGCAAACTGTTCGCATAATTAAGTCAATCGTGTGTTGCCATGACAATGTAACTTTGTCAGAGGAAGCAGCATGGCTAAATGACATTGATATGCATCTGTAATGTACTCTTTCCTTGCCTGCACTGTCCTGTTTTCTGAATGACCTTGGTATGCCTTGCATTCTTGATTTTTGCTATACTCACTTCTTCCATCTGTCCCTGCTTCTGCCTGTGTCCTTCTTTTTTCCTCCCTCTTCCTCTCCTCTCTCTGTGCCGCTCTCTTGTCTGTTCCCTCCCCTTAAGTCTATCTGGGTGTCCTCTTGCTGATAAGAGTCTTCGGTCCCTCATGGCGGCCCACACTGCTGAACTCAAGTATGTCTTTACTGCCTCTCCGCCAGTACCTAAATGCACTGCTACTGACACCATTCAATGCATTCTGCTGACAGTAACTTCCTAATGTTGATGTGAGTGTTCTCTGATGCCTCTCCCATACGGTTTGCTCTGCCACTGCACAAAAGCACCAGACCGGCCTTCATTTCATTATGTGAATCCCTGAATCAATATTCATGTCAAAAAAATATTTGTTCAAAGTAAATATGGTACTGTAAGTTATCATTGCAAACTGACATTTGAGTCATTTTTTCCAAGCCATAGTAAACAGCACAGGAAGAGACAAAGGGCTCTAGTTTCCGGACGGTGCAAGGCCAGAGTGTAGCGTAAACAGGTGTTTTTCTCCTGCCCAGCTCCTGGCTTGCTATGATATCAGTGAAATAAAGGGTGTGTCAGTCAAACTCAGGTGGTGGAGTAGTGCTTTATGGTGTCACATTAAACCTAATATTGAGCTACTGTAGCTGCTAGTGTCTCCACTTGGTCAGACCATGTCGTAGCACAGATGCAGGCACCCTGTGCAAGTTTCTGAGCTTTAGGCAAAGACACTTTTTTGTATGTTTGCCTATATTGTGAATAACTTAACTAATGACTACAATTTTTAACCTTGGTGGTTTATCAGAGGTGCCATATACGCCCATTTGGCCACTCTGCACCTCCTGGGAGAAGCGGTTATGTCAAGCCGGTCTAGACTTTAACCATTCAAAACAGAATTGTCAGTTTGCCTTGACAGAGAGATCACTGCATTAATGGGAATGAGAGGTGTTGATTTGATTGGCCATATCCAAAGACTGTCCCTGCCACACCTACTGATAATGTATTCATTCTAAGCCTACCCTGTTACAGCTGCTTTGTGCCCTATTACTACCACTGCCACATCAACTTGCGCCATGCTCCTGTGCTCACGTCTTGACTAGGGATGGCACGATCCAGTTTTTTCAGTCCCGATACCGATACAGATACCGGCACTTTGGGTATCAACCGATACTGAGTACCGATCGGATTCCAGTTTTATATTAGTTAAGTTGCATAGTAAATGGCAGCCAATCTCTATTTTAGGACTTGCATGCATTTTATAAACCTGCTGCTGATAGTGTGGCCTGGGTAGGTTAGACATGGCTGATGCTTGACAGTAGACCTAAGTGTGTAAGTTAATTTAATTGGATAAGCCCCATGGATCGGTTACAACTGTCCAATTGTCACTGATACTGATCCAGCTATTTAAGTCAGTATCGGACCGATTTCCGATCTTGGTATCATATCAGTGCCATCCATAGTCTTGAACTGGAAACTAGGTCCAGAAATGTCTTCTGTTCTAACTATGCTGTAATTTAATTTTCCACTGCCCATATTGCAGATGTCCCACACCAGGGTGTGATGGCTCAGGTCATATCACAGGAAACTACGCCTCCCATAGAAGGTACCAAACAGAAGCCAACACACACTAACAACAATAGGAGAACACACTGTCACACAGGCTAACATTGCCAGAGAAGTCTAGAGACAGATCATGCTAGTATAAGTCAGGGCTCACACAACTCCGTTCCATGGTAAAATGTCTGGCCATATTTTGCCACAGTCTCTTTTGCCTCCTATTTATTTCAATAAGTTTCCTCTGTGGTTTTTAAAAGGCTAATTTGGCTTCTTATATTCATTTTAAGAAGAGTATTTAACTTTTGGCCAGCTTTTGTCAAAGGAAACTTTCTTACAGTGTTCCATCCCGCTATCCAACAATAAGTATACAAACAAGCAGTGCCACGTAAAGGTGACATCTTTTTTGAAGACTTCCATACTTTCTGTTTTCAGTCTGTCTGGGTGCCCGCGTGCCAAGAAAAGTGGAATTAAAACAACTCCTACCAAGGACAACCCGGAGGACTCCGAGCTCTTAAAGTTCGTACCGCTCAGAAAGACATAAGACCTGCTTTTAGAGAGAACGGACGGTAAACGTGCCATGCAATAAAACCAAGAGGAGGGCGCTCACTCATATAGTAATCTATTATGCTGAGGCACACCCCCCTTCCCAATTCTATCCAACCAATCGCTGGCTCCTTTCACTGTAGTTGATGGTAGAGTATCGCAGCGTAGTTTGTCAACATAACGTAGACAATATGGGCTTCGTATTGTTATCTGCACACATTTTGATTAAGAATTCTCTTTAGAACCTTAGCTTCCATTCACTATCTGTCAGTCAAAGACAATATCATTCTAGACAAATACAATAGTGAAATAATATGAATGTTATTGATTCTGGGCTTCAATGTAACGTGTTGCTTAAGCTTTATTCATATTTGATCTAATACTGTACATTGGATTATTCAAGTCTTTTGTTGATTCTTTTTGCATCTTTTTCTCTCACCCTCTTTCTCCCCACCCTCTTCATCTCTGCTGCCATTGGTTGCTGTACTTCCACCTACCCCAGCAGATGCCCGGTGCCAGGGTGTGACAGCCTGGGCCACATCAGCGGCAAGTACGCCACCCATCGCAGCGCCTACGGCTGCCCATTGGCAGCTCGCAGGCAGAAGGAGGGGGTCCTGAATGGCACCCCCTTCAACTGGAAGGCTTTCAAGACGGAGGGGCCTACCTGTCCTACGCCGGGCTGCGATGGCTCTGGACACGCCAACGGCAGCTTCCTCACACACCGGAGGTAAGCTTTTCCTTTTCCCTACTGAGCTCCTAGGCTGGCATTATCGCATTACCTTTTGACCTTTCAGGCACAGTTGGGCTTGTTCAATTGTATATTGCACCATCAACGAGTAGGCCTTCATTAAAGTTGAACCATGAAAAGTACATGAGATGGACTTATCAAATCAAAATCACATGTTTAAGCATGATGTAGTGCAACTTATCGAAGGCTCAATGAAGCCATAATGAAGCAAAATAAGTAACATTATCATAGCTAAAGTGTTTACTGTATGTACCTAATGCTTAGCAGTCCTAACTACCATCTATTAAATCCTATATCTTACTGGTTGCTAACTGACAAGAGAGTCAATACATATTTGGTATTATTTTCCCAGATGAGAGAAATGTGTACAATTCTTCTAGACAATTTGTACAAGAGTATGGTATGCCGTGGTGCATTACCACAGTAGTCTATGTTCAGACATGCAGGAATGATTTAGATCTAGCTACATTCAGATTGTGCTGGCTAATCTACTGATGGGTTTAGTTTCTAGTCCATCCAGCCATCCATCCTCATCCGCTTATCCGGAGTCGAATCGCGGGGGCTGTAGCTCCAGCAGGTCCCCAAACTTCCCTTTCCTGAGCCACATTAGCACAATACAATAGTGAAATAATATGAATGCTATGGATTCTGGGCTTCAATGTAACGTGTTGCTTAAGCTTCATTCATATTCTATGATCTAATACTGTACATGAACATTTGGATTATTCAAGTCCAGCCTTCTGTTTGATTCTTTTTGCGTCTTGTTCTTTCACCCTCTTTCTCCCCACCCTCCTCATCTCTGCTGCCATTGGTTGCTGTACTTCCACCTACCCCAGCAGATGCCAAGTGCCAGGGTGCGACACCTGGCAATTAGTTTCTAGTGTGTTCTATATTAAATAGACCTGTGTGTGTAACTCCAGCTCAGCTAAATCCTGCTCCAGCAGTATCTGTGGTGTGTGGGCTTTGACTTGGCTTCTGACTAACTGAGTAACTAATGGCAGCGCTATGTTTAGTCTCTCAGGATGCCCCAGAGCCTCCTTTGCCAAGAAGAAGGCCAAGTTCTCAGCTGAAGACTACCTCAGCACCAAGTTCAGAGCCAGTGATGGTGAGAAGTCGCATGTGTCTGTAGTACATGTATGTGTATTTTGCATTAACGTATCTTATTATTTTAATGAGGTCTTATCTTCAGTTCTAGATAATGATGAAGACATCAAACAGCTCAACAAGGAGATTAACGACCTCAATGAGTCTAACAATGAGATGGAGGCAGACATGGTCAATCTGCAAACTCAGGTGTGTGTTGGCTACGACCTCTGAATTATTATATTTGGCATGCCTGTCGCTTACTGCGTTGGGCCTTCTCCATATAATATATTGCAGATGGCCAGAAAGAATAGATTGGAACAGAGCAGCGATTGCGAACCACCTTTGTGAATAGGCATTGCCTATTTGGCATGCATAAATGTTGCCAATATTGCCGTTGATGTCAGAAGATCGGAAACCTCCCATTTTAAAATTAACATGTTATATGTCACGTCTGTAATGTGTAATTGGCTGTTTATTAAAATAGTTAGAAACAGAATATATAGAAATATAGAAACATTGTCCTACTTTAAAATCCAGTCTGTTTTGATTATAAAGACAAGAGCTTGGATTTAGTGACTTTTTATATATAAACTGGTTTGTAAATAATGATTTAGATTTATTTAAAGAACATACTGTATCTGCATGTAATACACTACGCATTTTCTTTAGCAGACATATCGACAGTAGGCCCTATGTGCTGGCTCTTTCTGCATGAAAGCAATGCTAAACATACATCCAATCTTCCTTGAGAAGTTATAAACTGCAACAGCATTGTAGAATACACATTCTCAAGACAATAAGAAAAGACAGGAGTTCCCACAACTCCTCAACATAATGTGTGTGCCTTTCCTACATATTTTTGCATATAGTGCCACCTTTCATTTAGGAGAATATTGCTACGGCACCTAGTTCAGGTCATGTGGAGTATGTAGCTGTAGGCACCACCCAACGATGCAAGTATGTTCTGGCAGACTTTGGTCAGAGGTTTTACTAGGATGACGATGTTGGGTGGGCAACAACAAGATTGTTGCTTATCCTAAATAGAATATGTAAACAAGGGCATAGTTTAATTATGAGAATGGGGGGCACAAAATAAACACAATTAGGTTGACCGGTGACCGTACCCTATTAAAAATAAAACGAAATTGTGCCTACATTTAGTACAGATGAGATTTTAAGAATAAAATGCCACACTATTAGTTTGGGTCTGCAGTAGACTACACTAGAATATAATGCACAGGCTCAGGCAGCAGTGCCTATGATTAACATTGGCATGATTATAGTTGATACCTAGAATAGAATGATGTCCAGGCCCAATATCAATAGCACATGCAATGAAAACAAGTCATTAGACTGACACATGATTCCTCAGGGTGTGAGCAATACCCACCCTATCCCACTCATAGACACACTCCTAGTTATGGTCCTCTGTTATGGTCCTCTGAGAGGTATTTTGATTGACATGCACGAGGACCGACTACATAACTCAATTACCAAATCAGACGTTAAACATATATTGAGGAATGTATTGGTAATCTAAAAAAGACACCAGTCTGGCTGCGGGTCTTGTAAATCTGTGAAATAAGTAGGCTATGGTTACTGCTTAAAATCAATAGAAAGACTGAAATGAGTCATTAATGCACTGCACTAGCGTCAAGCCAGTATTACGTATACAGACTTGTGAGTGACAGTGCTACCAGCCAATGAAAATCTAAATATCAGACGATTACGTGACGTAGTGCTGATGGACAGAAGACTCTGAGACTATCAGAGAGCTCACTGTGCTAACCAGGCCTGCTGTCATCTGCAGATCTCCTCCATGGAGAAGAACCTTAAGAACATTGAGCACGAGAACAAGATGATTGAGGAGCAGAATGAAGCTCTGTTCATGGAGCTTTCTGGGCTCAGCCATGCCCTGATTCGTAGCCTTGCTAATATACGCCTGCCTCACATGGTGAGCATTTGCAACCCACACACACAAAACAATGTTTATGTGTGTAGAATACAGTATCGGCTATCAGCTATGCTAGCAGACATTCACAGAGAACACATACTTGTTAGTTGCCTGCTGCATTAGTTATGCTGCAACACAGTCACATGTTTTCTGGTTGCTCTCATTGAAGATTGGTTGTCATTTCCACCACAGCAGGAGCCAATCACAGAGCAGAACTTTGACCGGTATGTGACCACCCTGACCGACATGTACACCAACAAGGACTGCTTCCAGAGTCCGGAGAACAAGGCTCTGCTGGAGAGCATCAACAAAGCTGTGAAGGGCATCAAGGTCTGATCGGAGTGAGGAGGAATGTAACAGGGAGACCAGAGATGTTGGGAGACTCTACAATTTTCAGATACAAAACATCAAGGGCATTCAGGTTTTCTAAATAAACAACATCTTTTAAAGAATCAACCCAGGGAGCACTGTGTGAAAGACGATGATGAGAAGCGGCCAGGACCAAAACGCACAACGTGCTGCTGCTGGGCTTGGACCGGAAAGCAGGAAGTGGAAATGCAGAACCAAACCCTTCAGTCAGAATGGATGGATGCAGAAGAGGAATAATGGTACTACTTTAATTTGCTACATGTTTACCTGTTATCCTTTTGTGTCTTGAAGGTGACATCGCTCTTTAGTTTAGCACATTTCCCCTCCAACAGGATTACATCAGGATATCAACGGGATATCACATTGACACCACAAAGTAAACTTGAAGACTTTCAATATTGTCCTGTAGCAGTCAGTGTGTCTGTGGGTACTAAAGGCTCCATGGTTGGTGACCACAAACTAGCAGCAATATGGGGGGAAATTAAATGCTGACCACTGTGTTTATTGCTGCCACAAGGTGGCAACAGTGCAGTGTTGACACAGTTGAGAGGGAAATCTACTTCAGACACAGCTGTGATACACATTTCTATATTTTTTTTTACTCTTCTGAAAAAGCAACATTACAGGTTGCCACCCACTTATTATGGGGAACAATTAAATGTTTAGAGGGCATTGACAAGGCCTCTTTATTCCCTTTTTATTTAGAAAGTGATAGGAATAGTGTGCACACAACTCAAGTTAGTCATATCAATAGTATTTATTAACATAGAAATTGCACTTCATTTCAATAGTTTTGTGGGACAATAATTATTGGTATATATTAATTATTTAAATTTGTTAACTCTAATGAACCTGTAATTTATTGCCATTTATGTTATCAATGTTTATTTATTTGAATCAATCTATTTATTTATTTGATTTGTAAAACAAATAATGCATATCTTCTGATTACCATAGTCAAAGTGATTTCAGAAGTCTCACATTAATATTTTAAAAATCTATATAGACAAATGTCCACACTTATTTTTGTTTTAAATACTTTTTAAGAGCATTTTTTAAGTGCTGATATTTTATAACCAACACATTTTTGATAATTTTATAAAAAGTTTTTTGTTGTTATAATTTAATTTTATTCCTTTATGTTATGTAATTTACATTACAAGTACATTCAAAAACCCACTGCTTAAAAAAATAAAGTACTTATTTATTATTTATTTAAATATGAAACAAATTGACTGTGATTATGGTTGTATATTTATTTTGTTATTTATGTGCGTGGTGTTATGGCTGAGTCCTAAAGGCCCATTGGTAACATTTAAATAAAAATAAAAAAACTATATAAAAACAGTTTGATTATTTAGGCATATCTTGACACACCAGCAGTAACCACCCCCCTTCCCCAATAGGGATGAGTAAAGAAAAATAATCAACAAAACCCAAAACCAATCACTGTTATGTTGGTATATAGTCTCTGTCTGTCAGCCATCTTGTCCAATAAATTAAAAACAAATGAAAGGATGGGCATAAAAACAAAAAAGACTTTACCTCTCTTCTGAGCATTTTGTAGCGGCCAACATTGGCTTCCCAAAGCCTCTGTAATGTACCATAGATGTAATAGAAATTACTTTTGATTGAATCTATTTATTTATTTATTTAGTTATTGAGTTTTCTTTTTTGATTTCATTAGAAAATGGTACATAGAGACCTATTCCAGCAATATTTTTAAGCTGGAATTGTGGTTCTAAACAAACACGGACATATCCAACCCTCAAGGATCGAATTGCCTCCTTTGACAAACGTACAGTACAGTATATCTGATAAGCATTACACCTGTGTAGCCTTACTCTAGATCTTAATTTTTGATGCACAAAGTGCCGCGAATAAACCCTCACTTTCTTTCTTGATTCTTCGTATTTCTGCAATGTAACAATGTCTGGTCCTTTGAAGACCACGGCAACAAAAGAGTGGTGATTGTTTCAGATGCCTTTATTTCTCTGCCAAGATGGCCATAAGTACATTATATATACATTCTGTATAGAATTTAAAGATGCTATATATATATGAATATAAACACATATATTTTTTCAGTGTAATTGTTAACTTGCTCTTCTCTTGTATTAAGCTCACACTAGCGGTCTATAGAGATGTGAGGGCTGTTATCAATTGGAGGCAATTAACCCTTATTTAATAATATCACTGAGGCGTGCTCAACTGTGGCTTTAAATATGATGTTTAGTCAAGGTAAAAGGCAAGTAGACATTATAAATTATACAGCTCAAGACACTGTTTTTTTAACCTCTGTTTTTTTCCCTTGAAATTGTCTGTCTTTGATTCCCAAATGTCAAAAAACATCTACTGTATATTGTAACTGGTGTATTTGAAAAATGACAAACCTAGATGGTTGACTCTTCATTCCAATATGTTACGTGAGTTGATGTACAGTTCAAAATGATGATGCCTCTGAATAATTTGCTGCACATATAGTGTTGGACTATGTTGTGCAGTTGTATTGTTATGGTAAAGCCTGCTCGCTGTGAGCTCATTCTCTCTAATGTTAGACCTTAAAATGAACAAATAGGACACTTTAGTGTTAACTCTTGCCTCTTGAGCACGTTGCAGCTACTGTGGTGTATGGTAGGACACCTGTGTGTAACTTCTGATGTCAAAGGCATGTTGTAAATGTGCTTTTAGCCAATGACACTCCTTTGTGCACTTTCTGAATAACCATTGAAAATGCCAGCATTTGAGTCTTGACTTCTAGGATTCACAAATGATCATAGCCACTAGCAAATAACATTTGATTCACCCTTGCAGGGAGGGTTTGAGACAAAAATGCATTGTCTGACCTGTTGGTGTTAAAAGAAAGTATATGTCATGTCAAATGTGGAGAGCCCTGTCGTGGGTGACTGTTGATTTCAACTCATTTTGTTCAAGCTTGTACAGTAGGTGTACCGACACAAAGTTAAGCTTTTCTTTCCAAACGTAACACTTTGACCAAACCAAAATAAATGGACTGGAAGAAGATAGTTTGGTTCTCAGGTGACAGGTGAAAGCTGCTACAGCAGAACAGAGTAATGCCACTGACCGGCTAGTCGGTAAAGACTAGAGGTGCTAGCAGGAGCTGGATCATGGCCTTTTTTTAGAGATGAGATGGAACTGTTGGATGGTTAGATAGATCCATTAGGGTTTGCCATATCCCTTTCAGAGTGTTTGTTGTATAAATATGTGTCCAACTGTCTATCACTCGAAAGAATGTCATAGCATTGTTTCAGCCCCTGCCCTCTTTATCTATAGTGTAACCTGCAGAAAGGATTTTAAAAATGCATCCGATTAACAAAAAGTAGCATATTCTTCCTCTCTTGAAATGCACGAGCATACTACCCAAGAGTATTAATAATGTGAATATTCTCCTAATTTAGATGATATGGCATGCCCCCATTTTAACTTCTTGATGAAATGTCCACTAAGATATGTAAATGAAATTAAACCGTGAAAAGCATACATTTTCCAAAAATGTCTGTAAAGAAGGTGGATGCATTCTATGGCTTATTATGTTCCCGCAAACACAAAATAATATATTGTTCTTTGTTGTTTAAGGTTACTGACAAGCTTACAGATTGTAATTACATTAGTTTTTTTTTAAGACCCAGTGGTGAAGAAAGATGTAAACCCTGGTGTCCTGGATTTACTTCAGTTTCCAATTAGCCTCTATGGTGGGTTGGATACAAGCAGAATAACCACACATAAAATGCACACACCACACATAGAATACAAAATCACAAACAAAAATGTCTATTACAGTGGCAAATTCTAATATGCTGACCAAAACCAAAATTCTCCCCTCCCTTTTGTTAGCGACTGTAGTTTAACGCTGTGTGGTCCTTTCATGTGTGCCTTTAGCACTCCACTCATTTCAAAGTATGCACTTGGCAAACCTAGTTCATGCCCTGCATATACAGTATTTGGTTGGGATCTGACATGTTGTGGTGGGTAGGTGACTAATTCTTGTAACAGGTTTTTCTACATAGAGACAGCAGATATGACTTTTGCCATGGTAAATCAACAATTTGGTTACAGAGATACAAAATATCAATGCTTTATTAGAGTGTAGAAACTGATCTCATTCTGTCTATTCAGGTACAGTTTATGATACGAAATATGAAGATCCTCCTAGATAACACATCTGTGTGCAGGGCATTATTTTGAAACAAGTGGAAGTCTCTGTGCATATTTGTATTACAAATAAACAGTGTTATTGTTGTTGTATTGAAGTTAAAATGGGTAAAAAAAATTATAGTTTGAGACAAAAAAGAAAACTCCACAGCCAAGTCTTGTCCTGCTAGAACATTTTTAAGATATTTTTACTGGTAATTTTATAGGTATTGGTATTGCTATACTTTTGAGTAAGTAACAAACTTCCAAAATTACAAGCACTTCCACAATTATAAATTGTATGTTTTTGTTTTATTTTAACTTTATTTATTTATTTTTCAATTTTGTAGAGATGGATGTTCCTTTGCTACTGTACCGCTTAGCATAGCAGGACAGGTCTTGGCTGTCTCTTCTGGGTCCCCTGTTTTTATGTTTATTTTTTCTTTGGAAAGTAAAATGTAGGCAGATTTTGTGACTGTGTGTTAGTGTATGTGTGTACATGTTCCCTGCTCCTGTGTCAGTGTTAAAATCCTGAGTGGTGTCTGTTATTGTGGGGGTATGAACCATTTTAAATGTTCGCTATAAAAAAACACAAATAAAGACTCAGACAAATATGACTCTTGTATTCTGTGTGTGCGTGTGCGTGCATAACACAGGACCAGAGGCTTGAACAACAGAAATATGACATCAGATACTGTATGCTTCCTTCCTTACTTCCCACTTCCCAGACTTGAATGACTGTATGTCTAACAAAATGGGGACTTCAGTAGACATAAAATAAATAAAGAAAAATAAAATAAATAACCGATAAATTGAATAGCACTGCCATCTGCTGTACAAACTAGCGTCTTCAGAATTTGGAGCATGTGCAACAACTAATGTTGGAAATGTCATGCGTTATAGACTGCTTCGTTTTGCACATTAATCAATTACATATAGACACAGACATCAATTGTACATAATAATGCTACATATGGTTTCATAGTAAACACAAATACATAAATAAATACGTAAATTAATTAAATTAATTAAATGCTTCTTAGATTTTTAATACGGAGAAACATAAATTATTTTGGCCATTTAATCATATAGGACACACTCGTTTATTATTGATTTGTCTAAGTTCATTGAGTACCAAAAATGGGCCATTTGATTGAAACTTAGTCATATCGACCTAATGTAGGACTGGAACTATGTCGATTAGAAATTAAAGAAATATTAGCATTATCTCCCATTAACTACGTGCAGCCCTAGCTTTGTTTATAAAGTAAAATAAAGTAAACATTTTTTAACAGGAAACATTTAGGGAAGTCCGTGTGTAGTTTACGTGTGACGTCATCACGTCAGCTGAGCGAATGTTTACATCCCGCAGTGGTGTGTTTCTGAGTGAATCCGCAACGATCAAATACAAAGGTAAGAAAAACAACAGAAGACAGCAAATAAAAAGTAACAGTCGGTGGGTTTGGAAGGTATCACATTACCATTATTATTATGTATGAAGAAGACATAAACTGCGAGTTATGTTTCAATAGCATTGTCAACCATGTTGTTTGCATGCACGGTTTTCTTGACTGGCTGCCGTGTTGATGATGTCCGTATTGTTTTGTTGCTTAATCAATCTAGTGTTATTGTCTGCGTACAGATTTAAGTGTGCATTGCACAACACTGCAATGTCGGATCGACTGTCTATTACTATAAAATGAGCATGTTGCAATGGTATTCGTGTTATTGGTAAACATTTTAACTTTAAGTGGTGTGTGTGTGTGTTAAAATTATTTATCTCGAACCTGGAAAGTCTGGCCATCATGGGTTACAATAAGATTAGACTATGTTATTTGTCTTATCTGCTCAGCAACAAATAGTCTACAAGGCCCATTCCTCTAACACAGGGACAAGTGATCGTAATTCCCTTTGTTCTTTAATTGCTCTGGGGACAGCATTTTGTGTACTGGGCAGCGTTTAGTCGCAGAGGCCTGTGATCTTTCACACCCATCATTTGGCAATCATCTGGTGATGTTTTGAAACCAGCACCCTACAAAATAGCTTTAGAGCCAATAGATGGGGTGTTGCTACAGCATATCACCCTTGTGAGAATCCACTGTTACCTGGAATCATGTAAACAGTTATTGAACTAGCAAAAACATCCACGATCAAGTCCCTCCATTGCCATGCTGTTCAGCTGACCACTGCTTTGACTTTGCATAGCATTTATAATCAATGCAAGGTCTTTATCATTTGGACAATGTTTAAAATTTGAGCTGTCTCCTCTGAGGAAGATGGGTGGAGCTGTGAGTGCTGGCGAAGACAATGACGAGTTGATTGACAACCTGAAAGAGGCATACTACATCAGGTCAAACCTGGTAGAACGGGCCTTTCGGGCCATCGACCGTGCCGACTACTACCTAGATGAATACAGGGATAATGCATATAAGGTAAGTGCTGGATAGTGGGACCACTATTTAAATGCTAAGTTTGCTGTTTTTGTAAACTTCAAATGTGTTTACTGTTTGCTAACACACCAGTTCTGTAGCACATGGGCGTGTCAAGATGTGGTATTTAGTGAGCCATAAACAACATGTGTGTAGAGTGTCTGAGAATGGTCAGGTGATTTGCATGTGTGAATGTAGTGTCTTATCTAGGGCCATAGTTTAACAGCTTTGTTGCTAGGTTAAGCTATTTCACTAATACTTTTGGTGGTGTCAGGACTTAGCCTGGCGCCATGGCAACATCCACCTCTCTGCTCCCTGCATCTACTCAGAGGTGATGGAGGCCTTGGAGCTCTACCCTGGTCTGTCCTTCCTCAACCTGGGCAGTGGGACCGGCTACCTCAGCACAATGGTCGGCCTCATACTGGGTAGGTGGTAATTGCAAATCTGGGGCTAATGTTGGAATTCTCAGCCCTTTAAGTCAAAGCAGCTCATAAAGAAATATATTCACTACAGTATGTAGCTAGTTAATACACCACACTATAAATACACAGGTAACTAATAACTAAGGGATAATGGACACTATCTACCCTTGCATTTTCCCTTGCATAAATGAGCAAAAAACAACAGTGACATTAATTAATTAAGACATTTGACACACTTCTTTGCACTTTTAAGATTCTATATACAACATTTAATCATTGATATGCATCATAGAAGTGTTTTTTATGTAAATATATAGTGGTTATGCCACGCTGAGCAGAGAATGACATTTAACTCTCTCTGTGTGTTTGTGAGCCATGTGTTCCAAGCTTCTCTGTTCTTCGTTTTCATAGCCACAGGATAATATAGATACTTTAAATAATAAAAATCCATTCATCAAAAATAAAAATATAATCTCCAAAAAATATTCACCATATTTACTGTCAATTTCCAGGCAAAGAAAACCATAGTGCGTTATTGGAAAGGAAGGCAGTGTGGTACATTTATACTGTGCTTCTCCAACCTATCGGCCACTCAAAGCACTGTATTTGATTGCCTCACATTCACATTTTCGTCTATAAAACATTTGGGTGTTATAAACACAAGATGGCTTTGACATATGGTCCCTATAAGGAAAAGGGGTGTGTTCCCCTTTTTGACAGAGCTGTGTTCCATCAGACAGGGACAGGTCAGACACCAAGATTCAAGTATTTTATGAGGGAGGGGTAGAGACGTGTGTCTGTGTTCCCCACAGATATAAATCTTGCATGCAGCTGCTCGGCCATGGAAACCCATTCCATGAAGCTCTCTACGCACTGTTCTTGAGCTAATCCGAAGGCCACACAGCGTTTGGAGATTTGTAGCTATTGACTCTGCAGAAAGTTGCCGACTTCTGCACAGTGTGCGCCTCAGCATGCACTGACCCCGCTCTGTGACAATGCTTGAATTTGGTGAACTCCTGAGAGTGACACATTCTTTCACAAATGTTTGTAGAAGCAGTCTGCATGCCTACAGTAGGTGCTTGATGTTATACACCTGTGGCCATGGAAGTGATTGGAACACTTGAATTTAATGATTTGGAGGGGTGTCCCAATACATTAGGCAATATAGTGAATTTAATTTGAGTCCCGATACACAATATACAGTATATCGGTATTTTCTAAGTGGGCTAAATGTTCAGGCCTACATCAATGCCAAATGTTAGCTGTCACAAGCACTTTAACTTTTATCAAAATAAAACAAGCACAGGTTTAAGGTTTAACTCTCTTGCGTAACAATCCACATCTGTGCAAATACAATGTAAACAGAACATAATAGGGATGTTCATATAGTAATGACTATATCCCAGTCATTTAAACACTTTTTAATTAGACTTATCGACAAAACCACTCAGTCAACAATGATCTCAATATATAAGTCTAAACAACGAGAGCTTTGGAAAATCTCACTTTATATTGATTCTGCAAGACTATTATAATACTGCTGCATCGACTGTGTGTTATTATATCATATTATATCATCTTGCTGATGATGACTGATGATTAGTGTTGTCAGATATGCTCTCGATGGATAAAAGTACCTGCCACATGACATATACAATTATTAATTGTCAGGTTTGCTTCTACACACACACACGTGCACTAACATGCACGTGTGGTTGGATCGGATATAGAAACAGAGGAGCTGTGATTACAGCAACAGTGTGATGTCATGCTCTACTGCCATTACTCCATTATGTCTTTCCATAGAACATGGCTGTTTGCTGCTACATTAATGTTTAAAACAACTTATATGACCTTTAACCCTCCCCTTACAGCTGCCTACATTACACTTGTATAGACAGTATGCTGGGGCAGATATTTGGGTTTGGGGCTGGAGTACCTTTCTTTATCAATTAGTTGGTCTAACTGCCACAAGTATGTAGCAGTTGTGGTTATGAAATACTGGTGGGTAATGCTGTTCTAACTGTTCTAGGGCCATTTGGAGTCAACCATGGCGTTGAGCTACATGCTGATGTGATAGAATACGCCTACCAGAAGCTTGAATACTTCATTAAAGCAAGTGAAAGCTTTGACAAGTAGGTGTTCAACCATGCACAATAGCATAGTGCTGTATACTGTGTGTGCAGTATACAGTGAACATGTATGTCTGCCTTTATGAGAGAGTTTGTAATGTAATCCACTGTGTATCTAAAGAAAATGTACTTGTTTAGCTTCTATCCACCAAATATTTCTTGCTTGTTATGACACACTGCACTGCAGTCATTTATTCAGTCCCCATGAAAATTGATCAATGCAGCAAAATCGACCTGAATAAAACGTCCCAATGCCACATTTGAGATCATAATGATATTATTGTTGTCTTCCAAAACCACAAACTGCATATTTGCAAGCAAGGAGCAGCATTCCACTGTGATCAAGACTTTAGCCCGCATATGTTTTGCTTGATTCTGTTATTATGATATAATGAGAGTATTAGTTTTTATGTATTTATCTATTTATTCATCTATTTATTTAGATTTATTTGACTGTACTTTACTTTTTACTGTACTGTACTGCAAATTTCCCCTACTGTACATGTCTTTGCAGGTTTGAATTTTGTGAGCCATCCTTTGTGGTGGGCAACTGCCTGGAGATCCCTCCAGAGAGCCGGCAGTATGACAGGGTGTACTGTGGGGCTGGGGTGCAAAAAGAACATGAGGATTACATGAAGAATCTGCTGAAGATGGGAGGGATTCTAGTGCTCCCTCTAGAGGAGAAGGTTAGTATCAGTTGTCTTTTTTAATATAGATTGCTATACTGTATATACAGTACGTGTATATATGAGTCCTGAAACACCTGGTAAACAGTCATGGAAAACATGAGAAAATTAGAGAAAAACACACATTTCCTAGAAAATCCCTGCCCAAAACGGATACAAAGGGATAAGTTATGTTCCCTATAAGGTAAGGTAATTTTAAAGGGAAAATTATGCCCCTTTGCCACGTTGACACAGTTCTTTGAGGTCTTAAAGAATTGTATGTGACTGCTTATGTGAAAATACCACATCTATTATTTCTAAGAGCTCATTCCAAAGTCCATATATATTGAGCAATCTTAATCATGTCGTTTTGGTGACTTTTGCTTTAATGCAAATGAGGCACTGCTCACCCCGCCCCCTCTTCAACATAGAGTACTGACATGACAGCCAGGCTAGGCTTATTGATGTAGCCTATTATAAGATTGGTCAGGATGTTTTCAACCAGAAGCCCTTTTACACAGCGTTCTTAAGGCGCTGTAATGCACCTTCATTGCACTTCACCGTTCAATGGAAAAGGTATGACAAACAGAATTGGGGGTCATTGCCCAAAAGCCACACACTAGATGGGCTGTCTTCAGGCAGACACACACTGTGCCCTGGATTAGCTAGCATACAGCCATGGATGTATTACCCAGACACATTGGAAGAGACTAGCAGCTATCTAGCATCGAGAGACCATGGAAAGCTTTATCAATCAATCAATCAATCAATCAATCAATCAATCAATCAATCAATCAATCAATCTTTATTTATATAGCACTTTTCATACAAATTAATGTAACACAAAGTGCTTCACACTACAATGTCATTAAAAACAATACAAAATGAGTAAAAACAATACAATATAAAAATAAAAAAAAATTTATACCACCACTTATGTTACACTCAACATCCCAACCCTCCAATCACAAACAAACATTGTTTATAGCGATGTGTAAATAACCGCGCATTCACACCTCCGGAGATTTGCCGGATCTTAGTGAAAATACTCCCGCCAAAGGAGCACTACTGTAGGCCTATATTAATATAGGCCTTGATTGCATTGCTAGACAGAGAGATGTGTGATAGATAGTACATTAAGCAGATTGACAGCCAGGGCACGAGTGTATCTTCATCTGTGTTTGTTTGAGAGAGAGATAGAGATAGACAGAGAGATAAAGGTGATCCTGATCACAGCAATTCAGCAAGTGTTTCAGTAGACTTTGTCTGAATGCTGTTTTTGCTACTTTTTTAAAATCACAATGCCTGCAAAACATTGTGATGTCTGTCAGCTATCGCCGATAGACAATGGCATCGTCTATCGGCCCAACCCTAGTGTGACGTTCTGATATCCACAACGGTTGTATTACATGAGTTAATCGGCTAGACTAATAGCAGATCGTTTTCACACTTAGATGACTGAAATGACCTTCGGCTGTCTATGTAGCTGGCTGTGTGAATGTGCTATTTCGCCTGTCGACGCTATAGTCACTGAATTTCATTGACTTTCCATGGTCTCTCAATGCTACATTGCTAGTCTCGTCCAATGTGTCTGGGGCTTTATGCTAGTGAGAAAAATAATGGCAGATGTCGCAGATAGTTTTCAAGATGTGGGTAAAGATAGTCAGATGGAGGGGCCAGTATTATTCAAACGAAGGGCACCAAGAACCCTGCAAAATCAAAACCGCTTGCTATAAGACCTTTATACAGACATTGGCCACCATCCATCCATCCATCCATCCATCCATCCATTTTCTCCTGCTTATCTGGAGTCGGGTCACGGGGGCAGCAGCTCCAGCAAACTTCCCTTTCCCGAGCCACATTAGCAAGCTCTGACTGGGGGATCCCGAGTGTGGAGATATAATCTCTCCACCTAGTCCTGGGTCTTCCTCGAGGCCTCCTCCCAGCTGGACGTGCAATCTCCCGCTCCAATGTCCCCTCACTCGCGAACAAGACCCCGAGGTACTTGAACTCCTTCACTTTGGGTAAGGAC
>JAODUK010000022.1:388816-416637 GCA_027564635.1 Typhlichthys eigenmanni
TTGTCACATGAAAAGATATGCTCACATATTTGCAAATATGTGAGGGGTGTACTCACTTTTGTGAGATATTGTATGTATGCATGTATGCATTTATATTTAAGTATTTTTGGTGAGAATTTAGTCAACATTGAAATATATACTCACATACAGTATATGTCATGACACTTGATTAGCCCATGATTAAAAATATATTCATTGGTAGAACTGGAGTTTAAGTGAATAAGTCAATTAAGACCTTACTTCTTCATCCACTGTGGTTGATGGTAAGAGCTAAAAGATATTCCACCAAACAAGACAGACTTGTCAAATTCCACACCAACATAGTCCCAGAATGGACCAAATGGGTTGCCGTCCTGAAAATGAATTGGGAGCATTCCAACCATGTTGATACCATGCATCTTCCTGCACCTAACATAGTTCAGTGTTACAACACCAGAGGGCAGTATTTCACATTGCATCTCTTTCCATACACATGACAGACCCATAATTAATGTGCTAGCCCAATCATAAGCACTGCTGAAAGATTAAAACCACCCTAAATTCCCCTTATCCACATGAGAAAAATATAGCTTTTAAATGATCAAGACAATAGCAGGAAATACACTGGTACAAACTACCTAGCACACAAACATGTTACATTCACACTGTAAGATGTACTCTTACCTTCATAGGACAGGACTTCTTATCAGCACTCCTCTGTGCAGCCGTCTCAAAGCAATAGGCGCTCCTCTGTCCTGGGGGCCAGTGTTTTGGAGCTAGATGCTCCATGAAGGCTTCAAGACTGACCACACGGTGGTATGCAGACAAGGCGTCCAGCTGAAAAAACTCACTGTAAGGCACATGGACCTAAACACAATAGTAGAATATGTAATTCACTGAAAACAACTGAAGCTTTAGGCATAAAATATGACTGCACTTCAACAAAAGGTTCATGGCTATAATATGAATTCACTGTTCAATGTAGGTTTAGTAAAAGTATACTTTACTAGAGACAATTTATTTGAGACTGGCCCTGCACAAAATGTAACCACCAGTAGAGAATGAATTCAGGTTACTGGAAATCCAGGATGTATTTCGGTATGAATGAAGAGTCACCTCATTGCACATTAAGGATTATTTACATCTAAAACGTCATGGTGTGGTTTTAGATATGGTTTAGTAGCTTTGTACAACATAACCCAATAAAGTGCTGACTGTATTTACATTGGTATATGGAGGTGCATGGTGGCGATATACAATCCAGGGAGGCACTGCCAAGGTACGGTTTAACATCTTGGCAAAGGCCAGGGAGCCCAGGAAGTGATCTGCTTGGTTTCCAAAGCGACCTGCGTAGAGAAGTCCCAGAGGAAACTGGTTAAAGCAAAGGCCATGTGTTGAGTTGTACTCTGTGACCTACTGTACTGTCGCATGTGTACCAGGTCAGAATGTGGCCTCTAAAATACAGAAGCTTCTAGGCTTGTCACCACTACAGGAAGCATTTCGCAATCACCAAGAAGATATATTAAAATGCAAATAGACGTTAAATGAAAATTACATTATTCATTAAGATACACTAATTGCCCTTGTCAGTGCCCGACTGTTATAGAAATGAAATGTGTCCTCTTGTTGGGAAGATAAAAAATCTGATTGACTGCACTCCTCTCTACAACTTACCCGACAGGTACAAAGGCTTTAATATAAATCAATGTGTAGGCTATTCATACAACAGTTGCTATAACTATTAGAATAAATTGCATGACTCAGAAGGTGGTCCTATTTCGTTTTTATTGCAGTAAATTAAAATGTCCGAAGTAGGTCCAAATATACTGTACTATATATACACACCATAAATTAATAGGTCAATTATATCTATACGGTATTCTGTTTAGAATTGCTGGCTTGAGCATTTATGTCGAAGGCAAAATACCTTAAATAATAAATATTAAGCTTTAAACTAGTTCAAGATTAAAAGAAAATTAATGTAAGCTTCCTTTTGCTACAAATTAACATACTGTAGCAATGCAATATGAATACAAAAACATACCGGCTATTACCGTAGGTGCATGTATAGTGCCCATTGAATTAGCTTCTAGCTAATGTTATATCTCTGGGCGTGCTTATAAACGATATCCACATTAAAATTAAAAGCGTATTACCCATGCAAGGGCAGTACAAAACGTATCCATTCTCGTCCCATTTCAACTCAGCAGCAAAAACGTAAGACTGTTGAAATAGCAGTAGCAGACAAAC
Source organism: Typhlichthys eigenmanni (assembly GCA_027564635.1). NCBI lineage: Eukaryota > Metazoa > Chordata > Actinopteri > Percopsiformes > Amblyopsidae > Typhlichthys > Typhlichthys eigenmanni. The sequence continues at coordinate 391,046 of JAODUK010000022.1, forward strand.
AAGCAAAACTTTCTGCAATACCGCCATTGTGGTGCACTATATATCCCACAATGCATTGCGCGCATGTTATCGCTTCTGTTAACTCCTCCGTTTCCATAGGCTTCATGCATACATTGATGCTGTTTTGAAGGCAATTGGAGGTCACGCCAAATATTGATTTAATAGGCCTATTAATTTTTTTTATGCTGTTCACTCACTTTGCATTTTGTTAATTGATAAATGTAATCTATTAACATGACTATTTTTAAACATTCTTACTTTACAGCATTTTTTCGACACCTGCCCAAAACCTTACCTTTTAAGAGGCAATAATAACATTTATTTATAACTAATATATACTGTTGTAATTATTATAATAAAAAAGTATAAATCATTTCACTAGTTATTTAATTTGTGGCTAGTAAAAGTTGTTATACTGTGTAACAATGAACTAGGACATTATGATTAAGCTTATAAACCAGCAATACAGTATACAAACTATTTGCTAACATACACAGGAGAGTTTTAAATTATTAATGTTTTTCTGTAGTTATTTATAAGTATACTTAATTTCCTTTTTATATTACAATTTACAGAAATGATTAATTGAATATTATATTAACAACATAATCGTAGAGGGCTCCAGAGTATACACTAGAGTGAATGACAACGTTAATATTTACAAAATAATCGTAGAGGGCTCCAGAGCACACAAGTGATTTACTCTCATTTCTTAAATGTTCAGATGCACATCAGCTGGCTTTGCCCGTTCCTTTTTGCCTGTGTCTCTGTGTCAGCTTCCCCCAGCTCTTGCACACACATTGCTTCTCATTGTTTGAGATGACAGCAATGATAACAATGCAAAGAGCCACAACAGAGTGCATGGGTAAGTGAGACAGAGGGGGGGGGGGGGGCTTCCTCCAGGTGAAGCTTAGCAGTGACAACTATGCATGTATACTCTAAGTACTAACCACATTTAACTTATGTGATATTGAACTTAGTAAACATTTATAGCATTTAGCTTGCTAACCTTTATATAACTACCTTTGAATGCAGAATACATGAGTTCACCTTATTTCTGATTATACCATTTTAGCATCATTTATACGTTTCCATTATGGAAAATATGATTTATCATGTTTTTTTAAGTCATCTTATAAGACCAATCAGAAGCATAAGAGCATAAATCATCATTATGGTTTAAATAAGTGGTGTAAGTTGCAAAACATTTAAGCCTATTTGGTGCAGAAAAGCTGGGGATAACGTCCTTCTTGGGAATTAATTCCATGCTCAGCTCACAGTGGTCAAAGTGTCAAGCTAGATCATCTTGTGAAAACATATGTCAGTAAGTGGTCAAGTCAAAAGCGAAATGCTATTGAAATATTATGGGTTTTATCATCACTCTAAACTGTAAACACGTTGAATTGTTACTCAGCATTAGTTCTAGTTCTATAGTTTTGACCTGCTGATTGAGGAACCCCCTTCATAGCATGATTATGAAATGAATGACGTAAGTATGCCTGGTTCCACCCATGTGTATTATCAGCCTTGTGCACGGCACTGGCAAGGCTGTATGTGCCCTGATAACCTACCTCATCAAAAAGCTCTCAGTCTCCAGCAACTGAGATAGTCTACTTCAGTTTGTTTTCCCCTTAAGTTGAAAGTTATCACACAGTAAATGCTGCCAGATACATCAGTGCTTTCAAGGCTATACAAGTGATCATGTAATATATAACTTGTTGACATTAGTTTTGGTGTTAAGGTGCATTTTACATAATTTGAAATGCTACCTGGCCAGCTGTTTGTATTAGCTGCACTTTATGCTAAAGCTTTTATTCGTTCAACAAGCCAAAGAACCAAGTTATATGTGACCAATCCTTATACAAAAAAACAGGAAGTTTCACACATTGATATAATTCCCACCCAGTAAGTAAGAAGACATCGCTTTATATTGCCATGAAAATACACTCCAGATGTAAATGAATGGCCCCTTTAATTAATTGCAACAGTGCCTGTTCTCTTGGCTTCAGGTTGACAAAGGAGCCTGGAAAAGAAGCCTTCACCACACTTTGATTCCTGCTGTTTGTGGGTGGGCATGTGTGTTTGTTTGTGGGCCCGCCTGTGTGTTTATATCATTGGTGCCGTAAAAAGAAAATCCACAGTAAGGTTGTATAGCAAAGAAGAAAATTGGGATGTTGCTACAGTACAATAACTGGTTGAGATGTGACTACTGGAACCCAACCAGCCATAAGCAAAGGCAGATGTTTTCACTCAACGCTTAATGAAGGCAATAGATTTGATTTTAAGGGAGACCATCCATCGTTTGTTATTTCTCTCCTGTCATCATTTCATCTGAAATGCTGGCTTCCTCATCCACTGGTTCTAATTAGGACTGATTAGGTGTGGTGGGGAGGTACGCAGGGTGTGGCAAGCATACAATTAGCCTGTGGTGTTTGTGATGGTGTTTTCTTCGAAAGATTAAAAAGGGAGTGGAAGAGGTATATAGAGAGAGTGTTTATATAATAGATGTAGAGTAGAGTGGGAGAGAGACTCAGGATATTCTTCATGATGGAAGATGGGATACAAAAGCATTTTATGAGATAGTTAAAAAGTAAATCCACAGCTTAGGAATTAATTCTGCCAATTAATATGTCATTGTGACACGACTAACACAACATCTCTGAAACTGCATTAGTTGTACCCATTTTAATAAGGAATTTATCAAGCAATAATACTACACAAATTGACAAATACTCATTGAATTGATATGTTTAATGAGTAGATGTATTTTCACATAAACTGTGTTTTTTGTATCAGTGTAGCTTTGTATCGATTTGGCAATGTAAACATTAAGCATTGGTCTTAATGTTTTGTTTGAAAGTGATGTCTCAACTTAACTTTTTTCTTGACTTTGTAAATGTAACATTTTAATTTGTCATTATTAAATTATTAAAAGTATACAATGCAGTTCAGTTGTCTGCTTTTTAAAACCAAATTTAGGTATGTAAAATATTAAGAGAAAGTGTCAATTAATAAAAAAAAGTTTTAACTGTTCAACTAACTATTTTATATATTTAAAACATTTATGTTTAAAATGTATTGTGTATTGGGACTTTTAACCAGTTAATCAGCATTTTTTATGTATAGTTAATAAATAATTAAAACGTAGTTTAAACCAAATTTGTCTCAATATTAGGCCTAAATTGTTTACATACTTAAATAATAATATATTAAATAATTTGGTTGCATAAAAATAATAAATTAATTAATGCAACCTTTTCAAACCAAACATTTATACTATGAATAACCATGTTACTTATAGAACATAGGCCTATGCCTAAAGACATGTTATTATTCTGATAAAAAATATAATTAAAAAATTGGCTATATAGCCTACCTAAAATTAAATGTAGCCTTTGTAATTATTTTCATAAATCACATGTGATCACGTTTCCTATATATGTTTAACAGCACAGCAAATTGTATTCTTGTTTACCTAAAATCAGGTAAAAAGGTATCAAAATATCGGTCGATCAAAAGTTCAAACGATTTCCTATTTGTTGTCCCCTCATGTTATTTGCATTTTAAGGCACCATAAATATGCAAATATGGACAACCATATATGCTATTTCCACAGATAATAATATAGTTTTTTAAACAGGTAACCCGTTGTGGTTTATACATATATTCTTTCTAGACAACAAGCGTTGGTTATGTCAGAGTAGGCTAAATCCTCATACTGGACACGCCGAAAAGCTTATTGAAGTCTCTCCAACCCCCCCTGCACAAACACGTTCACCCGCAGCTTGGGTTTGTTGGAAGCCCATGGAATGGCCATAGAGGGAGGGGGTTGGGGTGATGAGGAAACGGGCTGATATGCCCTGGAAGTAATTCTTTCGCCCCAAAACACAAGGTGGAAACGGGACCACCCGAGCATTGCACGTGTGACTTGCAAGAATCTTGATTATTTGAATTACATATAGGCCTATGTATTACTGAATTCAATTTTTTTTAACTCTGGACACGTTTTCTTAATGTTTTCCACCTGTCAATATGCTGTTAATAGACGTAGTCAACATAGCCTATTGGAATCGTATGACCTGTAGATTGAAGATGTAGAGACACTTGGGGATTAGCCTACAGGCGTATTGCATTTCAATTGCTACATTTACAACTATGAATTATTGCTTCTTTTACGATTTTTTTAAAGCAAAAGGAAAAAAAGTATCATATGTTGTGGTATTACAGTCTACTAAAAATAATGCAATTACAATTAGGCTCAATTTTCATATTATTTTCTGAGCAAACTCTAAAATATTATTAACATTTATATCGAAACTACATCCACTTCAAAATAAATAGGCTAAATACATTTAAACTAATAGCTACAACAAATAAAAGATGAATTAGAAACCGTTATTAATGTTATGTTACCCAGTCATTGAATCCCTGTTTGTTCAAATCAAACTTGTACATTACTAAGATAATTACTAATTAGACCTTTAAAAAATTGTAACGACAATTACAAGAACTATTAGGCATATTTTTTTCCTATGCCATTCCTATGCTAATTATGAATCGTGACGATAAGTAAATTGGATGCAATTATCTTCACTCACTATTCACACGGAAAAACAAATACATGCATATTGGAATAAAGCATGCCCACATTTATACTTTGAGTGGAGGTTAACGTAAACAACGCAATAATTGAATAGGCCTTTTTCGGCTATTCATTTTTCTTTTGAGCGTTGTGATATGCTGTTTATCGATGTTTATCGGTTCTTCAATCAAACGTGTTCCATATTTAACACTAGATCATATTTCTAATATAGTGGATTGAATTGTGATATATTTTCCGCAGGTGAATAATACAATAGAAAGTCATGCACGAAAAAAAAGTAAGCTGTACTTAAAAAAAAAAGAACAAAAAAAAGTTTGTGAAAGTGGCCTGACGTCACACTCCCACAATGCTCGCGCCCCATAACTCTGCTGCAGCCTGAGGAGAGCGAGACAAACTCAGGCCCCGAATATAGAAAGAAATATTGGAAAATTTTGAAAAAATAATAAAACAACAGATAGCAGGGAGAAAGTTGGGCCACTGTGACGTGGGGCTCTCCCACGGTGGGTTTGCGTGAAGTCCGTGATGGAATGTTACCGGGCTTGCATGTGAAATTGAGTAATGCGGTGCTGGAAACTTTTTGGTGAGTAACTGTTCGTTTTTCTAAGACCCGCAAATGTGGCTGCACGTTCTGCTGTGTGCATGTTTTTAATAAGATTCTAATGATTCCATTCGAGCTATCTGATCCCTCATGACAGATTAACATTAATAAGAGTTACACTTTTATGATGATGTTGTATTTATTTAGAAAAGGGACTTGGTATAATTTTGCCTATTTCGTTAAAGTATGCAAGCATCTGGGTAGGCTATTACATTTGAATTAAATTGCTAGCTCCTTCGAAGCTTTGTCGATAAATATGTTGCAAATGGAACTCGATCGCGTTGTGAACGCGACGCAGTGTGTCAATCGTCCCTTCGCGTTGATAGTGGCTGTCTATGCGCGTTTTCAGTGAACTGATGAATTTTAAGCAATTTCCGAATATTTATCACGTTGAGCATGATATTTCAGAGGAGCGAGTGTGATATAGAGAGATCGTCCTATGGTGTGGTTGCAAGAGTAGGTAACAACTCTCATAGGCTAAATGTTGTTGCACTTTTTCACTATTCGTTATCGTTTGCCTCATATTGATGTTGTTCGAGTGGTTTTAGGAGCCTATACCAAATGTAACATTCAATGCTCCTCAGCTGTTGAATGGGTTAACTACACAGCTAGCCTATGGTTTGATGTTATTTTTCTAGCTGATTGCGACGACTGTGACTGTGACGACTGTGACTTTACCTGCCCTTGCCTCATGTCTGTGGGTTTTGGTGAAGGCATATAATCGCGTGTCCCATGCCTTTAATAAAGCATGTATAATATGAGGGGGGTGGGGGGTGCATAACCAAAATGCAGTGGTCCTGTATAATGCACTTGTAATTGACTGACCCGTCTCACACCTTGTCATTTAGACATAAAATAAAAAACTGACATCCTATTTCAGATGATTGCTCTCCTTCACGTCAGCCACATACAGTCTATATTAAATGAGGATCTGATGTTTGGTGTCTACAAGATTATAGTGCTACGTATATATATGTGATATGTGGTTACAGTGTTATACATGTAGATGTAAATATGCAAATGGATAAGACAGATCTACTATATAGAGAATAACTGAATAATAAATAGGTGTTGCTTTCTATCCCATCATTGTCACCTTAATCATTACCAATTCTCAACAACACAGACTTTATTACTTTTTTCCCATAATTCAATAATATCACTAACAAATTGTATCACATATTACATTATCTAAGTGAGTGGTTCTCTTATTGACTCATGGATGCCAAAATGTTGAACGATATCTTTTGTAAAACATAACACACTATAACTAAACATCTATACAGATAGTTTACAGTCAAGATAAACTAGATTAAGCAAGTATATTCTAAATGGCCTAATTAAACCCTACAAATAACCTCATCGCCCTTCAAAAACCATCCTGTGGTCCCCCAGAGGTGTCACAACCCCTTGTTGAGAACCATAGTTAAAACATCTAAAAGTGTGTTCGTGGGGTAATTGAAATGGACAGAAAGTAAAAATAATCCTTTCATTTTGCCAAACTATGTTAAAATATATATAAATAACAACTAAAACATTTGTTAAAAAATAATGGGAATGTCTCATATTATACACATTCTCACGCTCATTAGTATCTAACAGGTTACACAATAGATCCTCTGAAATTCACTTGATTACATATTTAACATTTAACTACAGCAAACACTAATGTATACAGGCCTTTGTAAACAAACATTAACACCATAAACATAATCAAAACAAAGCTAATGCTGTTCCGATAGGTTTTAAGGCAAATCAAGAGATTCATTGTTGTAGGAGATTTGAGAGACAAGGTTCCATCGAGCCCTTGTTCCACCGCCCCAAGCCACATAATAAGGAAATGGAAGTGAGATCGTCACAAGACAATGCTTTTGTTACTGACAGTTGCTGTGCAAGTTGAGACTCATTTGTTGGTGTTTTCTGCTCACGTTAGAGGAGTTTTCTAATTTGAAGAGGATTCATACGATAGAAACTCAGATACACCTGTTTTAGGCTACCGGATAAATAAAGAGGCCATGAGAGATTATAAATCTGTCTTTTTTAATTTGGCAGTAATACAGTGCTAAATGTTTAATATATCATAGCCTAATCGTAAGCAATGCATTCTTCACTACATTCTAAACTAACATTTAGTCTAATACGTATAGACTTCTTGGAATTGTTGTTTTTTTGGTTATCTAGTTATCTTTTAAGTGTTTGTTCATGTGTTCTGTTGTGGTGTGCACACGCCAGTGCTGTACATTTAAGAGCGTGTGTGCTTGTGATATATGCGTACATAAGTGTTTGTGCCTGAAGAAGAGGAGCGCTTTTCCCCCCACAATGCCTTGCTCTTGCGCGGGCGCTACTAGCCCTAGCAGCTGATATAGGCTGGGCATCAGGCTGATTTCCATGAAAAAAGAGCATCAGTTAGGTTAATGGGGAGGACAGCCCTCTGAGGGGGGTGGGTGGGGGGTGGTGGGAGGTGTGTGTGTGTGGGGGGGCAACGGTAGTTAATAACCGGAGAAGAATCGGAAAAGCTCTGATCCCCTCGCTTTGTAGTTTCTCACCTCTTCTGTGTGTGTGTGTGTGCGTGTGTGCGTGTGTGCGCGTGTGTGCGTGTGTTTGTGTGTGGGGTGGGGGGTGAGGGGCAGTGGATGAGGTGCGTGCATGGAAGGACACCGGGTTCATGCTAGAGTGGATACGTTAGAAGTTGCTGTCAGGATGATATTGGTTTGTTTTCTCCAGGAGAACAAGCAAGGCTTCGCCAAGGTCTGTGAGAGACTGAGAACTCTAATCAGTGACTGCAAATGTGTGTTTGTGTGTGTGTGTGTGTGTGTTTGGCCGTATTTGCAGGGGTGCAATGTGCACGTTCGTTTGTTCGTTTGTACTATATGTGCAAACGAACGATCTTTATTTTCATGCATGTATATGCGTGCACAGTTGTTATGAGTCCCACAAGCCAAGAAGCATTTATTGGTGTTATCCTCCAGTGTAAAACCCAGTAGCTGGTCTGTCTTTGTACCCTAAGACTGGGAAGATTCAAGGGGAGAGTTGACTGGCTGAGAGAAATGCATGGTGCTGGACATAAGGGAAAGAGAGATGAGGTGAAAAAGAGACAATGTATTGACAGAGAATGGGTAGTGGAGTGGTCAAGTTCATAGTTCTAATGTTACCTCATGCGTTATTGGCAGTTGAACTGTGATGTCACTCCTGATAGAAATATTGTTTCAATTATACGTATAGTCACAGAGAGTGTTGATATCAGCAGAGAACTAATGAAAAATCGACTAACAATATTAGACTCTATTTTAAGTATTAGATTTGGGCTTCAGAATATTGTACTTTTTAAAGTTAAGTAAGTATAGTTTTTTTCAACTGCAATTGATTCTCATTGTTCCTCCAAAACATATTTTCAGAATGAAAGAAGAGAAACAGTGACAAAACACATAGGCTTAATGCTGTTATAAATTATAGAAGATTCTAGGACTGGCCCCACATATTTGATTATTCTGGTATTCATTCGTTGGGTATGTATTCGATTTAAATATTGCGATTAGGGCATTAGTTTTTTCACATTATGCATGCATGTTTTCCCATTAATCCCTACTGTCTCCATATAAACCCACATGTTGAAATGTAATTTGCCTGCTCTACGTTTCCTCATCACCCCAACCCCCTCCCTCTATGGCCATTCCATGGGATTCCAACAAACCCAAGCTACGGGTGAACGTGTTTGTGCAGGGGGGGTTGGAGAGACTTCAATAAGCTTTTCGGCATGTCCAGTATGAGGATTTAGCCTACTCTGACATAACCAACGCTTGTTGTCTAGAAAGAATATATGTATAAACCACAACGGGTTACCTGTTTAAAAAACTTTATTATTATCTGTGGAAATAGCATATGGTTGTCCATATTTGTCATCAACACAATTGATTGCAATTGGCCCTGTTTGTAAGAAGAGAGCAAGGCTATTCATTCAAAACACACTCTTATTGGGTAATACAGGAGGTATATTCTATTTTACAGCTCAGACTGGCTCAACTGACATGTCAATCACACAAGTGGCCATTTTGAGCGCATGGCTATGTTTACATGTGTGCTCACTGAAGCTAGGAATCGTAGATTACTTCTGTTATTCTTCTTAATTATAGTTGAGTGTTGTTAATGGTGTTTTTGAGAAAGAGTATTTGAATACTCGTTTGGAAATACCATCAAGTATTCGAAACCTGTAAAATGGTATTTGGGACAGCCATAGAAGATTCACACCATTTCGTTTTTAAGTTAATTGCCGAGCACATGTAAGCAAGTACTCAAAATATTATAGTGATAACTATAGAAAAAAAACTATGTATGATCTTGTCTGCCACTAGGTGCCACACTAAGCACCAGCATCTCAAACCAAAATGACACATACACACGCACACACACATACACACACACACAACATGCATGCAAGGCCAGACCGGCAATGAAAACAAAGACCATAGGAGCTCGGATTACAACACACACAGAGAGAGAGTGTTATGTCATTCTCTGCTCAGTATGCATACGCCAATTAATCTTTACATCTAAAATATGTTTGCTATTAATGTTTACATTATTTTAGACCTAAAGTATGTGGAAATATAATCAAAATAGATTCTCTCACAATTACACAATAGTGTCTTGAGAACTGAATGAAGTTTGGCATTGTTTACTTACATCCAAACTTCAGGCTCATAAAATAATTTAACTGTTAAAGTAGAAATGAGGAAAAATCCCCTCCTTACTATCCTTTTAAAGGTTTTATAATTAATTTAGAAATGGAAATCAAGTGTGTTAATCAAGCGTGTTAAGGATAATGCATTTTACTGGCTGTTGGTTAGCTGTTTGTTATTTTCATCATCATTATTGAATTATTCAATTCTGTAGTTGAAATATCATGCATGCAAACAGATGGTACATATTGAAAACAAGAGCAGGTTGAATACTGGATTTGACTTGCAGTGTTTATGTCAATGGGGTATAAAATACAGCCCTTTACCTTTTAGCAGCTGATGTATTGTCAGAGCGGCATTGAACATTGACCATAGTTGGCAGCCATGACACAGGGAAGAATGATGCTTCAGTATGATTGAAAACAGACACACACACACACACACACGTACACACACACTTTTACTGGGCTAATTAAAATAAAAAAAAATAAAACATTTTATTTGCTGTTATGTTGGGGCACACATATAACAATAAAGCCACATGCGCTCATTTACTCACATACATGTGGATGCTTTCTTTACCAGCATGCATTCTAATAGGCCCTGCAGTATGCGGGTCAGAAATAGTAAGGGGATGCTACATGCTTGAACCACATACTGCCACTTTTCCTCATGGAGCTTTTTCTGGGAAGAGCAGGGCAGCTGTGGCTTTTCAGAACCTAGATTCATCCATCAACTAGTACCCGACACACACACACACACACACACACACACACACACACACACACACACATATCCCTCCCACCTTCTTCAGAAGTCCAAATCCCTTTATCTTTATTTCTTTTAGCTATTTTCCTTCCTCTTTATACATTTCTCTAAACTCCTCCATAGTCGGTCTACCTATCCGTCTCTTCCAGGCTGGGATTTATACCTGCGGGCCACTTCCACCAGGTTGTCTGCTACAAGTTATTAATAGGCTTTTCTTTGGCTATATGGTAAACACAACTTTGGTTTTTACCCCCTCCCCCACAGGCATCGATGGATTTGTGCTCAGGACAGGCCATTGGCTCGCTTTGGGAATACAGGAAGCCAGATTGTCTTTTTGGGGGGGACTGTATTCACAGAAAACATGGCAATAGGAAAGAAACACGGATTAGAGCACAGAGTCTTAAGATCTTTTTGATTTCTGTTTTGCTTCATTACTTATTGAGACAATACAAAAATGGTTCAGCACATTCATGAAAGCCTTTCCTTATTGTGCTTCTGGTAGATTTCATAATTGGGTGTTTCCATCGGAGAAGAAAAGCAGAACTCTACGCATCCCCATTGACTTATGTTCTTTCTATAAATATTCAAATATAATGTGGCATTTACATACGGCAGGTAAAACAAATTGTAACTTTTTTTTAAATTTTCATATAGCATGAAACGAAATGTTAGCACAAATATGTTGTCCATTTTATTCCTCGACAACAAGTATACAAAACAAATGTTTCTTAAAACTGAGCATAGCAACTTTTGCCACACAGGTATGGAAGGTATTATTAAATAGAATGTTGTTGAGATATACTTTCCAGTCTTAACAATCCTCTCAAAAACACTGAAATCAAATGGAACGGGACCGTTGTTGTGATTCTCAGGTGATTTTTACCTGACCCTTCGAGAAGTTTATGAGTGCTAATAGATTATCTGGTCGTGTGTCTGGAGCCCCACCCAGAGCAAGCCGAGCTCCTCCACTGGTTGCCTGTCAACATGCTATTGAATGGTAAAAAACGAAGACAGGACATACTTGTCTGTGATACCTTCTTCTCCATGACTGCAACTGATATCTTTTGCTCACTGTCATAATACCATACACTGCCTGCAAGACGAACATATGTTCCTTCTAGGGAAGTGTACTCTGGTTACACAACACAGTGATAATTTATTTTAATATCCATAACCATGTTAAGATAACATAAGATACCACTTTATTGAGCTACAGAAGACCAATTGGAGGTGATTCACCCTGCATACTAGTGTATACTAGTTGTTGATTAGGTAATATAATAATAACTATAATAGAACATGTTAATACCTAAAGTTCTGCAAGCTGCTCTTGTGGTCTAAACGTTCGTCTCCCACTCTTTTCATACACTAATGGTCCCCAGTAATGACTCAAGCATAATCCGCTCATCTTGGTGTATTCACGTCATCTAGACACCTGTCTTTAAAATATAGTTTTAAAGAAATATCTGTAGACCTGTAAACAAAATGAATAAAGGACAACCGTGTACTGCTATCCCACCAAAGCACATGTACAAGTTTCTACAAACAATTTTATTTGGTTTCCTTGTCAAATAATTAAACGTTTTCATTTCAAGAGATAGATGTCAATGGCCGTGACATGACAGTTACTACTAGTAATTATGTCACATTCACTTTAACATTTAACAATACTATTTTTATTTGCATAAATGCTTATTGAATTTGTGTAGGGCATGGACTGTCCTGTAGCACACCAACATTTGAGAGACTTAATTGTCAAACTAGTCAAGAGACGTTCACCCATCATATAGACTTGTATTCTGGACTAACAGCATTCCTATGCAATCTTATGTAGGTATTCCATACATGTACTGATCTGTACATGTGAAGAGAAATGGTAGCAGAAGTAGTGAAAGAGGCGTGGTGCACAAACGTATAGTTCATAACCATGGGATGCATGTGACATTATATCAGGAGTTAAGCCTATTACTGGCTTAATAAGTAGAATTTAGACATGTTTTGTCCAACCACTTCCAGAGATAGATCTGATTGCCATGTCAGCAAATGTGGTGGTGAAACATAATCCATACAGTATATGGAGAGGGATAGTGTGTGAGTCAGTAAGATGTACGGTACTCATATAGACACGCGTACATACTCAATACATGTATCATCAAGGCAAATTAATTAGCAGATTCTGATTCATACCAAAGAGTTGGAAGAGAGAGAGCAAGAAAGAAAGAAAAAAAGAATGTAGTAGCTATAGTGTGTGACACATGCTTTCTTACTTCCTCTGAAGTGATTTTGAATAACACCCCGCCCTTCCCAACAATCCACTACTTCAAAATAACACCAGGGAGAAAACTATTCAAAGCCAAGTGGGACTGTTAGTGTATTGAAATGCAGCTTGGAATCCAGTATTATCCCTCATAAAGACGGTATGGGTATATATAAAGTGACTGAATACTTTACTAAGTAATACATTGATTTGATAATATATGTCTATATGATAATTTCTAAAAAAAATCTGCCCAAACATTTGATGATTTGATTTGTCCCACTGATACACAATTTGTGCATAGCTTTGTTGGTTTTGAATTGATCACTTACTTAAAGTGAGTTAAAGGAGTTGTCAGGAGCAGGCTACCTAAACCGGAAAGGGACATATTGTAGCTGTAAGATAAACACAATATCAGGCTTTGGACAAATGCCTAACTGCCAGGGTCCCATGCATACAGAAGGTACATTTGGTTACTGTATATTATTCTAACTACAATAATGTCATCCAATGATTCCGTCACAGTGGACCTGTAGTGTTGCACGCCACGCTAGTGACTTCACTTAGATTACAAGACATTTGTCATATCATGTATTCGCTCTAATATTGTTACATTAGTTATACAACTGATTTCAAATACAAAATATATATTACCACAGTGATTTTGGACACCATGGATGCTCATCTGTTCTCATTTTAGTCCCCCGTTATATCTTTTATTTTATCAACCTGCTCTCTTCTTGATCCTCCATCTTCATATGCTTCCTGCGGGCTGTCTAGTCGACTGGTCACGTCACCCTTGGTGCTGTGTTTCTGAGCTGGGCTCCCTCCCCAACACCCTTCTATCTCCTCTTCTCAAGCATACTTTACCGTCTCATTATTTCCTTCAAGTATACTTCTCTCCAGTCCATTCTCTCCCCCCTCTGGAGCTTTGAGTCCCCTCCCGTCCATCACCACTTACCCAGTGTTAACCCCTCACCCACTCAAATACATTCCATCAACTTTATAAACGCGCGAGTGCTGGCCACACTCGCAGAAGTGGCTCGGACTTCTACTTCGTCCACTTTCATCCCTCTCTAGCCTCGCTCGCCCTCATCTCTTTCTCTAATGCTCTCTCTCTCTCTCCTCTTCATCTTCCCCCTCTTGTCTTTTCGCTCAAAGTCTTTCGGCGAACAACAAGAAGTGTGGGGGGGAATGAAAGTTTGGGGGTGGGGGGTGGACACAGAGAGTGACAACGGAGATTCTCCCCCTCCATGGCCAGTGTGAAGTTTTCAGTTTGATTGAAGGCCTCTTTTCTGTGGTGTGCAGTGTGAAAGCTGTCCTAATTGAATGATAAAGTGCCCCGAGATGGAGTCCAGTGAATAGCCAACAATGACCAGCCTGTGTGTGGTAGCGGGGATTTTGGTTCGCATCCAGCCTCTGCCTCTCTGCTCCGAGAGGGGGCCTATTATAACTCTCTCTGCTGGACCTAGTCACGTGGTTTAGTTTACTTGCCCGCCTCTCGGTCCCTGCACCCACCCACCCCATTGTGTGTATGGAAGGGGTAAGGGGTGGGGGGTGGTGGTTGTGGATGCATCACCCACCCACCCCTCTCTGCTTTTGGTTAGGCAATCCTGTTTGGCCAGGGAGCGGCGACTACCATACTCTGTATTCAACCTAATACTGTATACTGTCCGTGTGGGTGTCTGCTGTACGGTACCTGACACCTGGATGACATCTGACATCCTCTATAACACCCCAACATGGCCAAACATCAGAAATTTTTATTTTTGTTTAAATTTTTATTATATATATCTGCCAATAGGGATGTAAGAATATATAAATAAACGAGTTTTGCGATATTAAAACAAAATTTTTTGGTTTAACATTAGTACCGCCAAGAATCTCTGTAGTCTTTACCAAAAACCGCCAATGGGTAAAAATGTTCACATGCACCTAGATACTGTGTTTCTACTTCCAAAATGTACTTTGTCATTGTATTCATTTTCTTCTAAATTTTGTTTGTTTGTTTAATCGTAATTTGGTGCTCTAGTAAGATAAATGATTAATGGGAATAGTCTCGTTGAGAATATTTCTGCATATTCTGATTGGTGGATGGATACGCTGATGAATTCTATGATGTCACACATCTGATTCAAACCTTTATATCGCTAGCAAAAGTTTACAGAGCGTCAGGTTTCGATTGCCATCAGCACACGGTCCTACACCTAGGGCTGTGCAATTAATCGAAATATGATCATGATTCCGATTTCGGCTCCCAACGATTCACAAAAACATTATCATCGAGAAAATAAAAATTATTTTGTACATGGGGTTAAACGCAGTTACCGCTGCATAGTGGAGTCGCGAGTGCCGTGATTGATTCAATGCATTCAACAGTGGCAAAGTAGCAGAGCTACCAGTAGCTAATCAAAAATGAAGATTAAATTAGGCTGACCAAACGTCCTCTTTTCCCCGGACATATTCTCTTTTTGGGACGATGCCAATTTGTCGCCTTCACGTCTCGAACGAGGCACAAAAAATGGACACACACATTTCCGAGTTAACGTCTCTGTCTTCTGGATACGTGGGTTAAATGTTGGTGTCAATAAAGGTGAGATCTAGAATCACACATAAACTTAAGCCTTAGAGTTTGACAGATAAATGTAGCCTACAACTTAACAAGACCAGGTATAACTGCAGCAAAGGGATTTTTTGTATTTCACACCACGAAGCATCACAAAAGCTGCACTTGATACAGCCTTGTTATAAAATTAATTTCCCTGAAAAGCGCAAAAAATGGTAAGAGCGCTGCACTAGCCTACAAAGCGATTGTTAACGCTGTGATAGAAACGCATTCATAGATGCTGTTTCGTCTACTGTTGGAAGCAGCACTGTGATGTGAAAAGGATATCTCTCTTGTAGGGCTGCACGATTATGGCCAAAATGCTAATCATGATTACTTTGATCAATATTGAGCATTATTCATTGATTTTATTAACCATGTATTTTTATTGCACTCACAATAACAGACCAAGGAAATCACTTCTATCTTGTGCTACATTCCTGCTAATGTAGAAATATTAGCTTCAAAATAAGACTAGTCCTTAAAGTGCATCAGTGAAGCAAAATAAGTGAGCGGGCTCCGAGGAAGTACGACCGGGACCTCCGTGACTCGGTGCCCGCACGAGAGTGCTCCTAGGTCGGGTAAACATTCACCGGAATCCCAGTCGGTGCTCCGGGGGTATCGGCAGGCGCGAGGCGAAAATGTGTCGGTTAAAATCCATTGTAGTAATTTACAGCATACAAACGTGAATGTTTGCAACGCAAATATGCGACATATCCAACATATTTTATTCACTTCAAGACTGATTTTGTTTCGCTTTCGCCAGGGATTATGTTTATCAACATTGATGTCAGATGACAATAGCGGAACTGCGGAACTGTTTACTTTTTACTCAACCAGTAAGATGGAAACTATGGCTGGAAAGTTCGAAGGCACCATTTGTATAGTTTACGGTACAGTTTTTTGTGAATGTAGTACCGTAGTCCTTGATAATCCGCCTGGAACGCAAAGTAGCCTTGCTGTTTTTCTTTTCGACGAGTGGAGGCAGAGCTGCAGCTATACTTCCATGGTACCGTACGCGTCCAGGTTGGATATCTGGTACCTATGGTACTGTACAAAAACGAGTACCGTCATGTTTTCAGAATTTTGGCATCGACTTGGTACCGAAGTATCGGTTCCCGTGACATTTATACTTTCTATTACTTTTCTACGCAGACTGCTGCCTCGCAACATCCAGGAAGGTTTTGTACATCCACATGCTGTTGTTTAGGGGGCGCGCGAAGCCAAATCGGCTGCTGTTCGAGGGTGACTAGGAAGAGCTTGATTTGATAGATAGCAGTTTTCTATGAGCAGAGCACGTATTTTAAACATCAATATCACAGTCGATCATGTTCATTTAATTGTTGAAGCCAAAATCGTAATCAAGATCGATATTCGATTAATTGTGCAGCCCTGCTCTCTTGCTAATGGTAGGCTATTTGTCTTATTAAAGACCAGGCTGTATGTTTATGTGTTAAAGGTGTAGTCAGTCAATCTGGAGAATGATTGATTTGAACTTGCTCAAAACCAAACACCTCCCTTCAATGCCATACGGCTCAGAAGCACTGCCCCGGCACACATTGAAATGTATTTCCATCCATCCATCCTCTCCCGCTTATCCGGAGTCAGGTCGCGGGGGCAGCAGCTTCAGCAAGGGACCCCAAACTTCCCTTTCCCGAGCAACATCATCAAGCTCTGACTGGGGGATCCCGAGACGTTCTTGGAAATGTATTTCCAAGGCTAGAAAAGTGTTGTGTGGTGCGGCGTGCACCACTTTGCATTCCCATTTACAGAGCCAGGGCTGTATAGACTATTTAAGCATAGTGGACACATGACTCAGACAGTGAGTTGATATTCTCTACTTTAAAGTTTATGTACAACTACAATTATGTTGCTAAATATAAAACATTTAAAATATCTGCAAAGTCCTGTTTGTGGTATCTGGTGGCATTTAAAAATCAGTGCGAGTTCAGATGGAGGAGGGAGAGAATCAGAATACTATTAACCATGTAAAATAATCGTTATTTCAATATTGAATAAAATTATCGTGATTATGATTTTTTTACATAATCGAGCAGCCCTACCTACACCAAAGAGTCAAATAGTCAAACCAGTGTCAATTTGTTGTTAATAAGTAGTCGCTCGTACACACACAAGCGAACCTCACCGCATTGTAGTTCTAGCTTCATTTCTGCTATAATTTCCAATACCACCTTAATGCGAATAGCAATTATATACTCATACAGACAGCATGTACAACCAGAAATAAAGAAGATCTAGAAAACATCAAATGACCAAACAAACAAACATGGGGCCTTTTCATACACACGGCGCAATGTGGCGCAAAGCGGGAACGCAAGTGTCTTTGCTAGTTTCAGCCCACATTGTCTAAATAGTGCATTGCTATCTTAAGGCAGCGGAAAGTGACTGCGCCATTGCGCATTAAGATAGTATTGCCTATGGCTGGTGCACAAAGCGCGTACACTCTGCTTTAGGGCTGAAATGATTTATTGACTAACTTGATTAATTTGATTACAATTTTTTATTATAATTTATAAATAGTAACTGTGCAATGTGTTTTTGTGTAGGCCTACTGTTGCACACACACATGCTGTTGACATTAAGAAAGCAGGGGTTGCACATATAAACATGTTTAAACCATAGGTCTATGATTTAAACTTTTGTCAAAGTAGACACACTTTAACATCAAAGTACCTAATTCAAATTCATGTAAACAAGGCGACGAGAAGTTCTTATTCCTTTTGAAGTTGAAAACGTTAATTAAATCAGAATGTGTCCATTGCTCAATTAATAATCCTTCAAAGGGTCCATGCTGGACTATCCACCGATCAAAATTAATTATATTAATCCAAGTTAATTTTCTCCTGTGGAGCCGATTGCTCATAAAACAAATTTAATCCAAGTGAACTTTCTCCTGTGGAGACGTCACTTTAAACTGACAAACAAATAGGTCTGCTCCTTGCACCTAGATGTTTCCTTTTGTTACCTGGCTACAAAATTATATTGTTCACTCCTTCTTGTTCAGCTATGTCAAATAGACCAAATTTAATAAACCAATTTCTTCATTATATGATGACATTTATTATTTTCTATTTTGTGTATGTACTATTACTCTTTAATATAGCAAAATATAGTATAAGATTCATCGATGAATCATTGGAATAATCGGTAGGTTATTAAATTAGTAAAATAATTGACAGCTGCAGCCCTACTTGTTACACATACAGGGACGTGAAGGAGCGCTCAAATATTCAAAGGATTTAAAATTTCACATTTATTCTTCTGAACGTAGTTGGCTGGAATTATTTAGTCATCGGGATAAACACTTAACACCAGGTAGTCTCTGTTTTCTCAGACTTTTTGCGAGGCAGGCCATACTTTTTGCGAGGCAGGGTGGAATGGAGGAGGCTTAGGCCTACACGACCACAGCCAGATAACATCCAACACACACATGGAGCATGGAGGGCTCACCGGTTGGTGACGGCTGGCGGGCAGCTTACACGAGGGCTCTAGGGCTTTCTGTGTGGACTTCCTGCACTCCAAGGCTACGGTCTATGGGCAAAAAGCTAAGTGAGGCAGGTGCGCAAACACCTAACATATCGCCTAGCCTAGGTCTACCAACTTTCAGAGTCAAAACTAGAGAGGTCCCCGAATCACAATTGTGTCAGTCGAATCGAATTTGGGCGTTCAATACAGAGATTTGACTATTTGTTCCTTTTTTCCCCCAATAGCCTAGGTTAGACTGTCTGGCAATCATAAGTTGCAGTGAGATGTAACACAGTCATGCAGTCTGGATAGCGTACCGTAACTGTGCCGGAGCCTCTAGAGCCATAACAGTAGCCCACTGTAGGCCTTTTTGTGATATAGCCTACACAAAGCTACATCATATTTCAATGATTCGTGCAGCAGTTCTATTTAGAATGAAAGCAGTATCTGCCTGCCTGTTGAGTACTGTGAAAATCGATCCATCTCCATATGGCAGCCAGGATGACAGAGGGATATGCACGTAACTCAATTAAAATACAGTTTTGTGGTTTACTCACCAGGGCTGACTTTAAGTGAAGGCGTGAGTGATCCTCTTTGTGCAAAACATTTTCTTTGTAAACGTAAATTCCAATTTCTCGTCTAAATTAATGGTTTTAAATCTGCAGGTATTACATCTTCTTCGTTCGTATTATAGCCATGGCACATGGCGAAGACTGTTTAGTTTAGCTAACTTGAGAACGTCATGAACTATCTCCCTTTTAATTTTGCCGACTACGATATGTCAACGAGGCTATGGTAGCCCAACAAGTCCTAATTTATTTATTATAAAATTCCTATTGATATAATAGAATATTTGGTGACTGATTTATAATTCCTCATTGGAATGTTATCTCTGTGCTGTGCAGTTTTGTAAAGTTATTTCTGTGCTCTGTTATTGTAATGCGCATGGAGGGAAGGAAAAAACTCAAAAGACTGCTCGACTTGAACAATCTCAGTCGACTGATACCCCCTGATGATTCGACTTTCAGGGGGCAGCCCCCTGCTTTACAAAGGAGAAAGGGAGAATTAAGCAATGTTTAATGTTTTATCTCATGTCTCCAAGAAGTAAAAAGGTCTTACTTTTTTTTTTTTTTGTATTTATGTTCAGACATTGATTGGCCAAAAGATACATGGACCCATGAACAATGTTTATATGCTACCTTGATTACATTGTATTGATTGATGGACTTGTGTATGGTACACAAGTCAATCAAACAATACAATGACACGATTAAACTATTACAAAAATATTTTAGTGTGCAGTTCAGTTGCCTGACTGGCCAAACTAATTTACTGCTGTGAATTTACATTTGACACTTTGTGTCTGCAATTCAAATGTGCTTTGAAACTATAGTTGGGTTTCAAATACATGTCGAGTGAACTGTTCTCTACTCTCTAAAAGCTCCCAGGCTCACACCATTCCCTACCCACCCACAGCCCACACTTAGACGTAGACACTGTATTTCAAACAAACATTGAGTTTGGATTTGGGGTTTTGGTGCTATAACGCAATAGAGTAGTGTTTGCTTATCTCTGTTTGTGTTTGGTTATGAGCCATCCACTTGCTTCTTGGCCTTTGTCACGAGAATTAAACAATCTCAGTTGATCTCCCTAAAATCTCAACTAGATGGCAGCATGGCCACCAAGATTCAAATAAACGTACACATTAATCTAGGTTTCTAGCTATCGTTGTGTTCAATTTAGATTTACGGGGAAATACATAGCTGTGTTTGGATCACTTCCAGCTGTGAATGAGATTGTTTAGTAAGAGGGTCTGGTATGAACACCGGCTGTTAACTATTTTACCCTCCTCCTGAAACCTAAATCGTTCTCAGAGAAAGGCAGAACTTCTTACATCCCCCTTCACTCTCTTGTATACACACACACACACACACACACACACATTTACGTCTAGGAGAGGTAGTGAGGTGGAAGACCACCCTCGGTATCCCAGTCATTCATATGAGAGTGTTTTTATCTATGGGGTTGGCAAGAAAGAGCTGTGTTAAAATGTGTTAATGAACAACTGCTGAGCTCAACACTCTCTTTCTTTCTTTCTTTCTTTCTTTCTTTCTTTCTTTCTTTCTTTCTTTCTTTCTTAGCAATTCCCATTATGTTTTGGCGAAATTAAATAAATATCATTCCACAAGTTTCCTGTTTTTCAACTTTCAACTTTCTCCTGATTCACTTCCATCAAAAACATTAGTGTTTTTTGTTATTTTGATACATAGTGTAGGTACAGTATATCACTTGATACACAGTATAGGTATCTCACTGTATTTTGATTATAGTTCTATATTTAGGTAAATTCACAATGTCTTGCCCCACTATGGAGAGTTGCTTTGAAGTGAATTAATTAGAATGTAGTAGCATGCCTGCTTATGCTTTATGGGCTCCAGAGCGGTGGTCGTGGAGGTGAGAAACACCTGAATAGTTAAATAAAATAGCTAAATGTCAGAGTCACTGCAGCTGACTACAGCGAGCATCGCTTGGCAAGCAACAAGACCAATGAATGACAAGCAAATACTGCTTCTTGTTGCAGTTTAATTGACTGACCTTTACTCTTTAACTCTATACTCTTTGTGTGGCTAACCTATACTCTGTTAGCCTATCAATTGAAATCCAGCAATTCAAAGGGCTCCAGACAACAAGAATGGCCAAATGAGAGGGAACGCTTTACATTAATGCAAATGCAATGTGAACATGCTGAAAGGCTGCCAATGTATCATGGCAAATAAAAATGCAAATTACATTCTGTTAATATCAACAGTCATTTTTTTTTTTTACTTTAGTTGTATTTTTCTACTTTACAAAGGAAAGATAATTCTTAACTTGTTGCAATTTGTGATTTAGCTTCGGCTGTTTAAAACCCAAATTTGTATGCTTTGGTGTGATATTGTAGGGGGTTAGAGGATGGTGTGAGCCTATAAGCTCTATTTGGAGAGGAGCTTACAGAAGTGCCAGGCACTTAAAAACAGTTTCAACCACAACTGCAATTTCGCACATAAATCCAGGTGTTTATTTATTTGAATGTAAATGTACTTATATAAACTATGCAGTTTATGTCAACACAAATGCTATCTTATCTCCTTGATTCTTTAGCTTTATTTCTGAAAATATGTAGGATATCCATAGACCCATATTATATATTAATTAAAACCAAGTGTTTTCAGTAGGCCTATGTGAGTACAGTACTGTGGGAGAAACAAAATTTAGCTGGAGGTCTGAACTCTGGTTATTCATAATATGTTGAAGAATGATATCCCTAGTGGACCACACTCTCTGCCCGAAGAACTCTGGTTAAGTTAATCATCACTTTTACTTCAAATAAGCAATCATTCATGCTCCTTAGATGCCTTCATGCTCCATAGTTGCCAGGTTAGGGTTACACACTAATTGTCTGTCATTATCTATGGACACCCTGAAATAGCCTTGGCCACCCCCTTGGCCACCCCATAGTTAAAACTCTAGTTACGCCACTGCAGACCAGTCCTGCGTGGACACTTGAACTCTTGATATGGGAACTGGGTAAGCTAGCAAGAGGCTAAAACCAACTAGATAGCTGTGTCACTAGGCTATATGTGTCGGGGAGTTGGTTTACCAGAGATACATGACTGGGTTTATTCAGTGCACACCTTGCCACTGTTACACGTTACGATACTTGTCTTACTCCCTGCCTTCTCCATGAAAAACCCAAACTCCAAATGTTAATTTAGAATGAAAGCATTAATCTCGATTTTGCGATTTAGGCAATTTTCAAATCGTTATAAAACAAAAACTTGAATTGAATTATCGCCCAGGCCTAGTGTCCATGCCCCTTCCACCCCCTTAGTACATCTCCTGGTCTGAACATTATTCAGTCGCCCACTAGTGGCATACCAGTATCTCTTGTTTTCTGTCACGATTATGATTAAAGTATACCTGATTAGGGCTACTCATTGACTTTGGAAAAATGTTGCATTTATTGATCTTTAAAAACAAACAATGAAACAGGTTAACAAATCAACAGTGACGAAGTGGTGTAGACACCACCGCATAGCAAATCTTGCACATAATGTGTTTCTGCTCCACGTCAAGATTCCTCAATTCCAAACTAACAACGAAATTTGCTCTCATCTTCTTGCTCACCAAACACTGCTTCTCTCATTCTGCCATCTTCACTCGCGCTGCTTTTTAAATGTCATCAGATATCACAAGCAGGACTATATTGGCTAAGTGAGTTTAGCCTTTGGGAGGTGCGAAAGTGCATGTCAGAACACAAGACAAAATTAGAGTTTACCTGCAAAACGGAATTTTCTCGATTACATTGTTTTTGTGATACCGTAGTAAGGAGCCTAAATCGAAATTGCGATTAAAATTTGATTAATTGCACAGATTTGCATACAATTGTATATTACTATAGAGTCATATACAAATTGTATTAAGAGGTGTTACACCAAATGTAAAACACTTTAGTATTTTTGTTTTTGTAAATTCTCTCTTTTGTAAAATAATGAATAACCCCAGCAATTCCTAACTAGTTTTATATCATTAGATCACAGGTCATAGGTGTTTTTGTTTTCTCAATTTCAACATATCACAATTTCTCTTTCCCTGACACACTTTTAGGATGTGGTCTCTCTTTCATCCTGTTTGCATGTCGCATGGCTGTCATTTCTGCCAAAAGCTGCCTGCAGCCTCTGATTCAGAATGTGATCAAGTTTCTAAGAAATTCAAGGAATGCATGCGACCCACTGGCCATTTTTCAAGGCCCTGTTTATACAAGAATGTTATTTTTTACTTTTCGACGGCACTTGCCCCTGGCATTACCCCGCATATCCTCTAAAAACAAAGCTGTGTTTGTAAGCAGAAAACACTTTAAATAAAGAAAAAAAAAGAGGCAAATTTGTACTCAATTATCAAAGATAATGAAAGAAAAAGACAATAATAATCTGTGTGGCCGATTGAAACCTGTAGATTTGTGTAAACAAAGCATATTGGACAATGCATGTTGTTTCAAGCTCAGCTGACGTTGCCAAATTTAGAGATTGTTTGTTGCTGACCCTGTCTGAATCAGAGAGCCACTGGTTGGCTAAGGGGAACAAAGGTATGTTGGTCTAGGCACTGCATGGCCAGTTTAGCCTGGATCACAATGGAGCCTGTTTGAATCAGTGCCACCAAATAATGACTATCTGTGTGTGCACTTGAGCACAATGCCTATTTTAAGATATGTTTAAATTCACATTTTCTGCTGTTATGTCAATCAAAGTGATATTTTGTGGTGTTCTAGCTGTAATGATTAGGGCTGTCAAAACAACGCGTTCATTTCCATGAAATAATTCTATAAATAATGACGTGATAAAAACAATGAATGCAGATTAATCACACTGATAGCTCTGCTCCCTTATTTACTCTTGCTAACTGTTGCTGCAGAGAATTCACACAGCGCAGTTCGCAAAACCAGAAGAGTACAAATGTCAGAGGTTGCTGATGTGTATAAATACTTTATTATTGATATCAATGCAAAAATAACCTTAATAATTGAGCCTTCATGCACGTTCTACTCAGGTGCCACTCCTAGGTGAGAACGTGTCTGACATGGACAATCTCCATTTGGGCAAAACTATTGTTCGCAGCTGTCAGTGTCAAAACCATCCCAAGAGACAATACTTTTGTAGACAGAAGGCCCTGATTTTGTCTAGACCAGAAACTGTCAATAAGGACTTCATAATGCCATGGATATATAGACCTACAACATTTAATGATAGTAAGTGACAACCTTAATTTGAGCTGAGAGTATACTAGATACACAAACTAAGTTGCCTGAATGTTGTCTATAATGTAAACATTCTCTGCAGGATTAACTTTGCATTGGCTGTTTTTTTTGCGTTTATGGTCTACCCCACACATAGTTTGACACTAATTTTACCTTACATATATAGCCCCTTAAATGCAGAGGGAAATCACAATTTCAAAATCACAATATACGGTCAATATATCAGTGCAGTACTGAAATGTCATTGCCTTGACTTCTGGTCCTAGAAAATGGAGCAAAAGGCAAATATTAAGATATGCGATTAAAGGTCCTTGCCAGTGGTTATAGTTTATATCTTATATACTAAAACAATGTGTATGCCAACTCAAAAAAACATAATTACACAATATAAACACCCTAAAATTGAAATATATCATAATTTTCTCTGTTCTGTAAGTATTAGGCATGTAAAATACACTGCTGGGTGGGCGTTACTAATTATACTAAATGTAACCATATTGTAATAATAACAAGAGCCTTATAATGCATTTCTATGGAAGCAAAAATGGAACGCTTCTCTCAAAGTGGGCATGACACGCCAATTTGCGATATAGTTTTTTTCCACCGCCATAAACCCACTGTCTGTAACACAATCGTAGTCTATAATGTATGTTGTTCAAGACGTGAGTTACGCGATGCTGCGCTGCGCGATGCGCCGCGCCGTTTTGTCGGACGCCCTGTTTCTATTTTCTTCCTGTCGCTCGCGTTGAGACCATAGAACTAGGCTATATTTAATGGTTGAAACGGACGACTGTTCATTCAGTTA
>JAODUK010000022.1:424423-441143 GCA_027564635.1 Typhlichthys eigenmanni
ATTAATATCGATATTGCAATTTTCATGATCAATATCGCAATATCACATTTGATCAATATCGTGCACCCCTACTTCAGAGTGAACCCTTAGGTTCAGGAATTGATGGGAAACGACGAAGAATGGGGCTGGAGGTTCCCATTCTCATACTTAATTCCCATCCATTCCCAGAAGGACTCAGATACTCTGATAATTTAAGTATGTTACTAGCTGCTAGTGCTTGGTACCATTCACATAAGAACCAATACGATACCTGGAATTCGGTACCTACCTATATGCCTGTATACCAGGCATATACTGTAGATAGCCACATTTACACTGAATTTGTTCTTATTCATCTTTAGAAAATAAAGTTTTATAAAAATAATTTTCCAGAACAATATTGGTGTAATATAGACATTTTCAAAAAATACTACATGTTTTCTATGATTATAACAAATTAAATAATAAACCATTGCCTTGACTGTGTTGAAAACTGAACAAGCTGCAGGGTGGACACTTGTAGTGTTATTCTCTTCTCTGACCCAGGTATTCTCAGGGATACCAGAAATGTGGCACTAATTGATTGCTTGTAAATCAGTATTCATAGTACTGACATAACTTTAGTTAGTACCTAACCCTAATATCTACAAAATGTCATTGGCAAAGGTGCTTGATTGTATTTAGATCAACATAAAAGTCTAAACTAAGTCTACAAAGAAATATACTAAAAATAGCACATTTCATTCTAATATTAATAATTTTATACTAATACTTACATTATTTAGATGTCTCTAGTGATCTCATAAAACATTAAATGACTGAAGTAATCATTCAATCTACAGACTGAATGTACTACGGTTGTTGTGAAGGAGTGCTGAACAGACTTTTGCGATAGACCCTAGGTTTGGGCAACTATGATAACTTTTTGAACATTGAGTTGTGAGATAGAAAGAAGCTTCTGATCATTTATAAAGCTCTAAAATCGAATTCGGCATAATACAAAATGTATGATTTGACACCAAGATCATACATATCAGACTAGTCTATGCAACATTATTATAATTTCCCTACGTCATGGCAGCCATCTTGAAAAATGGCGGCCATTTTGAATTCTTAATGAATTATATGTATTATCCAAATGTTTAATTTCCAAAAACTATGTATAGTAAATAAATTAAACTATTTCTGCTCGCAATATCATATTTTCTCTATCGCTGAAAAGAAATGTAATCTAAAACTGGCTGCCATTTTGAAAAACGGTTGCCATGGGCGATATATAAAAAATTTGCGATGGCTCAATATCCAAATTTTGTTGGAATGTCGGTCTTTACAAGTGTACCAAATTATATGCTTTTATCAAAAAATGCACAATTGTTATGAAATTCTTAGCTAAGCCGCACCACTACTTGGTCAGAACTAACTGTTGTATAATACGTCTTATACCGTTAGAAAGCCTTATTATTTCCCTTTAAAAAGGTGCCACGTGTGTAATGAACACTAATTTGTGGGATGATCAGCACAGCTGAGTATGTGTGTTGTGCCCATGAAAAATCTTCTCTGACAATGCCAAACTGCTTTTCTTTGCTGTTGACTCTTGTTTGGTGTTTGGTGGATGGGATTATTGATGTCTGAATAAACCAGACACTTTGGTACATTAACAAAGTATTCATTTAACAAACAGGAGCATCAGTAGCATGTGGAAGAACCATACACAGCCTGGCACCTCCTCCTCATGCTGGTCACCAGCCTGGTCACACACTGCTGTGGGATGGCATCCCATTCTTCAAACAGCATTTGTCACAAGTCAGCCAACGTGGTTGTGTCTAGCATGAGCAGCACGCCCAAGATGATCCCATGAGTTTTCAATGGTGTTGCCATTCCATCCTCTCCACTCCCAGATTCTGGAGGTAGTCTCTGATAAAGCTCTCTCTGTGGGGGTGAGCATTGACATCTTGGAGGATAGAGATTGCTCCCACACTGTAGAGATATGGGATTGCCACTGGTCGCAGAATTTCATCTTGAAATCTCTCCACATTGAGATCACCTCCAATGATGACAAGCCTCATCATCAGCATCCACCAAAATATGTTACTCTAGTGGTGCAAGCAATCAGCATTGATAACTGTTAATGTGCTATAATTTGCTTACTATTTTATTTAAGATTCTTCTCGAAGTTGAATTTCTCTAGCCAGGATGTTCAATGCACATTACTCTTCTGAGGACAGCAATACATTCCTAATATAACAATTTTTTTGCTACTCATTACACACTACTTGTGAAATGCAATGGTCATTAATCAGAGACATTGGTTTTATGAATCACTGGTGGTTTTGATAGATATTCTGAAGCTATTCACTATGTTATTGTGGGGCATGTACAATTGTTAGTAGAAGGTAGGGCTTGACGACAAGGCCAACATTTATATTAGAATATATTTCTTCATTTAGGTCAATACAATATAATTCCGATATCGATATGAACAATATAGAAGCCTAAGAAAAACTTGCACATTTCTTAAAAATGCATTTGCCAGTCTATGACATCTCCTCTTATAATGAGAAATCACATTCACATAAATAAACAAAACTCTCAACTGTGTTTTCTGTTTGTTTTTTTGTTTTCTGTAAGTATCTACTTTTAATTTATGAAGACTATTTTTATGTGCCAGTAGGTGTCAGTAGCGGTTCTGGTATGCCTGTGACTGGCACTGTGATCCCATGAATTAGAAGCAGCCAAGTTCCACAGAAGACCTGACTACTGTGTTAGCATATTAAGAAAAATGCTGAAAATAGCCTAGGCTTAATATTGCGTGTTTCTCAATGTCAAGGATGCTTCCTTGGTAGGACGGATTCTTCCAAGTGCCTTCCTTCCGAGGCTAGGAAAGACATTCGAAGAACACTTAATGGAACGGTGGACGATGGACTCTCCACCGATCGTAAACGAATTTTAATCCAAGTGAATTTTCTTCTGTGGAGCTGATAGCTCACATGGTTTGCCAAATGAAGACAAACAAATAGGTCTACTCATTGCGCCTAGATGTTTCCTTTTGTATTAAATATAATTGTTCACTCCTTTTCATTCAGCTATGTCAAATAGACCCATATCTGAAAGGCACATTATCTCTGTTTAAAATCTGCCCCACAGTTAATAGCAGTGCCGACAGAATTAACGATTGCTCGCTAACTGTCTATACTATAGAGTAAATAACTAAATAGATGGGCCTACATATTATTCTAAAATATTGATAATATGCATACTGGCTTAAATAATCAATGTAGGAATTAAATAAAGGCCCACATAGACATAGGCCAGTCCAGTGATTAAAGCAATAGTCTCTTCATTGAAGTTTTATATTTTGATAAAGAAATTAACCACAGAAAATTAAATTTGTGAAACCTAAGCCATTCATATTATTATTTACAGTGCATGATAGTCTCTCATACACACACACCCCACAGCAATGCACAAAATATCATAGAATGCAAAAATATAAAATGGTGTAATTATCAATTGGAGCATAATAATAAAGCATTATGTTCAGTTTTGATGGCAAGGACTCTGTTTGTACCTGAATCTCCCAACAGTCCTATTTGCACTAAAATGGTTTGTTTAGTTTTGACATATATAATGTATACACTTTAGGCAATACAAATTTAGATTTTTCTAAAAGAAACCAATTTGTTGTTTTATATATGATGACATATCTTATTTTCTATTTTGTATATGTGCTATTATTCTTTAATATAGCAAAATATATCATTAGATTAATTGATGAATCGTTGAAATGATTTGTAGATTATCTGATTACTAAAATAATAAATAGCTGCAGCCCTATTGCCCCGCTAAGATTGCATTAATGAAATAATGTTGAAGCCCATAACGTCACAGCGGCTCACTTGGATTTGGAGGCGGGCCAGCTCTCTTTGGCCCCGCTCCAGAGCAGGCCCATCTCGTGTATGGCTCGGTACGATGGTAAAGCAAATCAGCACGGCTCTATTCAGTGCGCCCAAATGTGCCAGTGGTAAAA
Source organism: Typhlichthys eigenmanni (assembly GCA_027564635.1). Taxonomy (NCBI): domain Eukaryota; kingdom Metazoa; phylum Chordata; class Actinopteri; order Percopsiformes; family Amblyopsidae; genus Typhlichthys; species Typhlichthys eigenmanni. Next base: position 428,430 of record JAODUK010000022.1, read on the forward strand.
GCCCACATGAATTATCATAGATATCAGACTATTCCTCATGTTGACCCTCAAGCAATGCCACTTAAGGCCCTAGTAGCACACAGTCTAAAGCGCAAGGCGCAAACTGCATTTAGGGTGTGTCCAAATCCAGTTTTGCTGTTTTAATGGAGTTAAAGTAGTCAAAATTTTAATATTTAACTCTCTTCATTATTCAGGGGTGTGTTTTGGGCATAACATATGATAAACAAATCCAAGTGTTATCTCCCATTCCTTATAACAATCTAGACGTGCTTGCACCATTTCACATATAATTTTTTTATCTTTTTCATGTTTGTGAACTCCTGCCAGTGTACAGTAGTGTACGCGCTTTGTGCACTTGATGTACAAATGTACAGTACATGCCTATGAATGTTCCATTAGTTTAGAGGGAGTAGGCAGAATTATCACTGCCTCAACATTTGAGATAATTGCTTTAGCGAAAGATTTCACATTTTGGATTTTGTCTGTAAAAATCTCCATTCTAAGGACTGAATTGAGGAGCATTAACCCTATAAGTCTCCTGCCTTTATCTTCCCTTGATGTCAGTCTGTGTCAGTGTGGTTAGTTAACCATGACCTGTGAAGCTCCCTCCTCTCTTTCTGGAGTCACTTGACCAGTGCAAAGACCCCTGGCTCCATTTCTGCGAGTGATTCCTGTTTTCTCTCTGTTCCGTTTCCCTTCTTGAGCCCTATTATTTCTTCACAATGCTCTTTCTCAGTCAGACTATTCCTATTACTGCTTGCCCACAGGAACCCTCTCCGAAATCCTCTGTCTATTGCTTGATTCACATACAGTATTTATAAATGTAGTGGTGGGGAAAATAAGATGAAACATTAGTCAAAGAATGAAAAGTAACCCAATAATCCAAATGGTCTCTCATACTGGGATAACAGGCACAGTATATTGGAAATATACACTTTAAAGGAACACTTAACAGTTTGTGTCTGGGTTGAAACTCACCTGGCATGTGTTGGCCATTACTCCATAGGCTTCCACTGTTCTCTACTACCCACCACCCACACATGCTTGTGTACAACTGGGCATTAGACATCAACAGTGGACGTTCTAACACAGAGAAAATTGTTTTTGTAGGCTATATAAACTCTATTCTGTCCCTCAGGGCAATGTCAGTTCCTTGACTCTTTGCTTGTCTGGTAAAACCTGAACATATCTATATATATATATATAACATATATAACATCTTAAATGTGTTTTTGTCACTACGTTTGGCATGTGTACATCGTGTGTATGCAACCCCCTTCCACTATTTCCCCTGATGAGTGCGGCTGTTGTCACCTAAGCCCGGAGCAGTGAACTCACTTTCTATATTTAGTATGTTTGTACATTAGCAAAGCAGGTTCCTTAGCCCCAGGTCTATGCTGTAGACCACAGCCTTATTGTCTAGCTGCCTTGTTTATCAGAATATACTCTAGTTTACCACCATGCCAAGGTTTTGATATAGTGGTAATATTTAAAAAAATGTCTTGATTCTTGTTATATTGTTGCATACAGTATGGTTTTATTTTTTTAATACTTTTTTTTTGCAATGTATTCACAATAGTGTTTATTTTACAATAGTGTTTATGCATTTATGCAGCAAAAATTGTGTTTGAGCAGCAATAGCCCACACACTGCGGTGGAAGGCAATGAAGGAGTTAATACCAGTCACTCAGCATGCAGGAGCTCTGGCAGGCGAGCAGGCAGGCAATGCAGAGGATGACCTCTGACCCCTCAGGAAAGGAATGTGGAAGCTCTTTTATCCAGGACAGAAACCAAAGACACCCGGGCGGTTAGAAAGTGGTTCAATTCAACGCTCGCCATTTTTAGAACAGGAGAAGTAAGAGGGTGTTCCATGAATGTACTGCATACATTAGCTCACACGGACACAAACCATTTAGGTGGACATTTTTTATTTTACATTTCCATCAGTTGTACTGAGTAGAAGGTGGTAAAGGTTAGCAACAGTAGTGACAGAAACTCAAAAAATTAGACAATTTATTTTAATAGTAGATTTGATGAAAGTTGACTAATAATGTGGGACGGGAATGCTGCTTCACACAAACAAATCAACCAATCAAAACAACATGTTTGGTTTCAGCCATAAGGGTAATTCCAGAAACAAACTGTCCATTTTAATAGTCTTGTTGACTGACTAAAGCAACTATACAATATCACATTAGATTATTATGTTATGTGATGTTTTCAATGGCCTTTAAGGCAATACATAGAATCACTTGCTAAGGGTTATGCATTCATCCAGTATGTATGTATGTATTTATGTGTGTGTGTATGTGGTAAATATGACACTCAACATATTTTTTATAATAATCAATAAGTTATCTCATAATCTCAAATCTCATAACAGGTTAATAAACTATTACTAACGATTCTAGTTAGGAGACAGTTTGAACAAATGGCATATGGAAGGCAACTAACTCATGCAGACATTGTACCATGGATGCCATTAGCTTGGAGTTAGCTAGAGGCTAATGTTGATAGATCAAACTTAATTAAAAAATAAACAGTGGGCTTGACATTTCAGCCATTTTTAATAAGTAAACTTTAAGTGTGGTTCCTCAAAGTATATCCGAGAAGCCCTACAAGCCCAGGTCAAAATTGGCAGGTTTATTATGGTTATTATGTTCCCATTTTTACGCAAGAGATACATATTGAACTAGCGTATGAAATGAAAAAGGTCTCAAATTGCTCTTGATGCTCTTAATGCCACCAAGACCATGTTTATTTTACAGTGCAGCTGTAGTGTGTCTAGTATGTGTTTTAGTGTGGAAGAGGCATGGTTCAGCCCAGGAATGTGCGACGCGGGTAGGTCATTACAATAGAGGTGGCTCCCCGATGCATGTCAATGGGATGGATGTCAGCCCCCCGCACCCACCCCGCTGGGTGATGGCGGCACACCCTATTACTGCCGTCAACATGTCTTAGCCACCGCCATGAACACATACACACTGGAACATGTTAACAGTCAGTACTATGCGTGTACAGAGGTGTGTGTTGTGTTTTATTGGCACAGGTGCGCTTTTTAAATTAATTTGTTCATGTGTGCATTCAATATTGATGTACCAATATTGATACATGTTTTTGTATTTTTTGACTTGACTTGTGGGGTTGTTGTTCAGTCTTGGTTGTGTATGAATGAGATTTAGAAATATGAGTGTGAATATGTGTACACATATTCACACACAAACTCACTTGTGTAGCCTAGATTTAGCCAAATTCTCAACATGCTTATAATGCACAAGGTAACATATTAGTAAAAAGCAAGCATACGAACCCACACAACTATAATGTTTAACCTAATAAGTATGTGATATCTTTGATATAAATGGAGGCGCTAAGTGTGTGCTCATTTTGCTCCTTGTTTTGCCAATCGTTTATGGATTTTTTATGTATCTCGTGGACCAATCACTGCTGGTTCATATGAACAACTTTATGAATTTTTCATTAAACGTCTCACGTTGCTTAATGATCTATTCTAGTGAAAGAATGAGTGAACTGGTGGATATGCATATCAAGTTGTATACGTTGGTCGTGTGTGTGTGTGTGTATTTAGTGTCTAGTGCTCTCAACACAATCACGTGACTAGAGATTGGCTAAATTGTCAAGACCTTGGAACTGACCGGTATGTTAGCTAGGAGAGGTCAAGGTCACGGGGGGATAATCAAGGGAACTGATGAATAACAAAAGAGAGACAGTGATTATCATATCTAAACACAAGCCTAGTGTAACTCCACGACCTATACAAAGAAACACACTACTGTATCTGTAGGTTTAATGCTCTGTTGTTTTCCAGAATCATCTACATTTCTTACAACAGGTAACACAGGCTTTAGGACATTTCTGCATGAGCAGAAATGTTCTCCACCCTGGGAGGCTGTGTGTGTTTCTCACTTTTTCTGTTTCTCTCGCAGTACATGAGTCTTATGGAGCTTCATTACATATACATACATACATACATGTGCACACACGCTTGCACAAAGCCTGCTTTGTGTACAAGCTTACCGTGGGCAGATACCGCACACAACCAAGCTCATAATGAAAGGACTATTAGTCACACCTGTAGTACATGCATAATACACACACACGTTGAGATGCGTGCTTGCTTGTCCCTGCTCCACGTCATGGCACACACTGCCTGGGTGATGAATATACTATATATAGTGTATCCTCTGGCAGAGAGTGGTGCTTTAGATGACATATCCTAAATATATATACATATTTGTATGTCTTGTACATAAACTTGGCTTAGCATTGTGAGGCTGTTAATCCAAAACCGTTTTAAATGCCAATATACCAATACTCCAAGCTGCTGTTATGTAGCTCCCCCTAGTGGTTCCAATTCATATTCGATTTTAGGGGCTTTTTTCTTTCAGAAAATGTGAATTGCATTCAAAATTGTAGCAAATATGGGCTATAATTGTATTTTTTGTACTGTGTGATGCTTTATCAGGGAGATCTGGATTCACATTTTTGCCAATGTATCTGTTTCCAGGACGACAAAAATGCAGAGCAGTATATCCCACTCCCCCCGAGCCATAGCTGTTGGGACTGGGTGAGGAGGCACACCTGAGGAGACTAAGACAGAGGTATGCAGTTCCTTGTGATTGACGAGGCTTCCAGAAAACCTTGTCTTAAGGTGTATCGCCAACCATTTTTGAAAACTAGAATCACAAAACCTAGGGTCATGAATAAAAATGACTAAATTGTTTAGATTTTCTCATGATGGCAGCACTTTAAAGCAACACAGTGTAATACTGTGAAAAAAGACTATTTTTCTAAATCCACTGTGCCTACCACTTTATCACAGATTTGGGCCCCTGCATTACCTATAGGCTTCCTTCCATTGGGACAGCTGCTACTGCTGTGAGGTCACTCACTGGTGCCTGTAGGCGGCCTGCCTGCGTCTCAAAGACCCACTCACTTGACACTTTGAGCCTGGAAGGCAGGGGTACCACGGCTGACATTTCATGGCAGCGGCACTCTAGGGCTGCCATGGCAGCTGCTGCTGCCCATGCCTCACACCGTATTACCGCACTGACGCCGCCGGAGGAAGAGGACAGTCAGCACGCCGCCAAGCTGCTCGGGAGCGCCACCCAGCTGCCGCGGGTGCAGAGAGAGAGGGAGCGAGAGAGAGGACGGGAGAGGGTTGGAGAGCAGGAGGGGGTAGAGAGGGCTAGCGAGTGTTTGGTGTGCGGGGTCCTGTTCGCCTCCCAGGATAAGCTCCGCCTCCACGCTGTCACACACACGGGAGAGAAACCCTTCAACTGCTCCCAGCCACACTGTCCCAAGGCCTTCAGCTCCAAATACAAACTTTTCAGGTACTAAGTTGTGACTGCCACTGAAACGACGCAATTGCTGTGTCCAAATTCTCTTTTACTACATTGCATACATACTGTATGGTAGGGTGCAATTTGAGTATACTCTGTTGTAGTTGCCTAGTGTAGGATGCAAATGATATTGCCAGTCTAGAAAACCATAACGTTTGAGTGTGAATCCATGTCTACCACATAACTGAATCTTCCCCACAATGCTTTCCGATGTGACGCATGACATGGCATGAAAGTTATACTTTTTGTATCTCTGAAGACAGAAGCTTTTTCTTCATGGGATTGCACGGGATCCCTTCTGCTGGGATCGCAGTAGTCTGGCTGTAGGACACAAGTTCTTGCCTTCACGACACTAATAATATAGATGTTTAGTATTAATAGCATATGCAGTAGTTATTACATGGGGAATACACATAGAATTGGGACACAGCAAGTGTTTGGCTTGGCATGTGGCATTTACTGATTGATTGATGAAGGTAATAGAGTGATGACGTACTGACCTATTGGCCATTCATCAGTTCTTTATATTTGTTTGTGTAAACAAATACTGCAACATTAGCATCCAGCAGCAGTGGTTGGTCCCCCTGAGCAATGTGTGTCAAATCAGCGTACATGTACCGTACCACTAAGGGTGCTAGAAGGCACTACAATGCATGACAGAAAATAAATATGGCACAAAAATAATGATGACAATTAGTGACTTAAGTAATGATGTATACTTAAGTATTTATTTATGTAATTCTTTAAACTTTATTGTATTTTGCTGTATTTGAACCAAAAATGTGATACTCTTTTAGATCACCACATCTTATCTTTATATTTATTATTATTATTATTATTATGTTTATTATACATTTTTATTTTTATTTTACAGTAAATGTTTTAGGGGTACATACACCAGATAGCATGGGCAGATTGCCCATGCTATCTGTTTGGTTTCAAATCCACTATATTAATGTTGTTTTTGTTTCTGAAATTACCAAAATTGTAGACGCACATTTGAAATTATAAAATGTCTGTGTCTGTCTGCTTCATGGCATCATTTGCAGGCATATGGCCACACACTCTCCACAGAAGACCCACCAGTGCTCCTTCTGTGAGAAAATGTTCCATCGCAAAGACCACCTAAAGAACCACCTGCAGACCCATGACCCCAACAAGGAGGCTTTCAAGTGCGACGAGTGTGGCAAGCACTACAACACCAAGCTGGGCTACAAGCGCCATGTGGCCATGCACTCGGCCACAGCAGGGGACCTCACGTGCAAGGTGTGCATGCAGAGCTACGAGAGCACCCCCGTCCTCCTGGAGCACCTCAAGAGCCACTCGGGAAAGTCGTCGGGCGGCGCCAAGGAGAAAAAGCACCCGTGCGACCACTGCGACCGCCGCTTCTACACCCGCAAGGACGTGCGGCGGCACATGGTGGTCCACACGGGCCGCAAGGACTTCCTGTGCCAGTACTGCGCCCAGCGCTTTGGCAGGAAGGACCACCTGACGCGGCACGTGAAGAAGAGCCACTCACAGGAGCTGCTGAAGATCAAGACGGAGCCGCCTGACATGCTGGGTCTCCTTGGCCCTCCCCCCTGCTCCGTCAAAGAGGAACTGAGTCCCATGATGTGCAGCATGGCCCCCAGTAAGGACCCCCTGATGGGCAAGCCCTTTCCCAGCGGGACCCCCTTCCCCATGGGCATGTACAACCCCCACCTCCAGGCCATGTCCAACTCAGGTGTGGCCCACCCTCACCCCTCCCTGATGCCTATGGGCTGCCACATGGAGGCCCCTGGTTCCCTGCACCCCCACCCGCACCATCACCACCACCACCACCACCATCACCACCACCACCACTCCCCCCCGCTGCCGCCCCCCCAGCCCCAGCCAGCGCCCAAGTACCAGCTGGCCTCTACCTCGTACCTGCTGGACAAGCCCTTGAAGGTGGAGATGGAGAGCTTCCTCATGGACCTGCAGAGCGGCCTGCCCAGCGGCCCACTGCCCCCGGCCGAGTCTCATGTTGGCTCCTCGCCACCCAAGGACGGCCTGGAGCCCAGCTCTGGCCTGGCGGACGAGCTGTGTGGGGACGCCCTGCTGTCCAAGAGCCCTGCAGTGATTGCCGAGTCTCTGTGCGCTGCTAACATGGACTTCTCCCACCTGCTCAGCTTCCTGCCCATCAACCTGCCGCCCTACAGTGCCCCCATGAGCACGGGAGGCTTGGTGATGGGCTACACCTCATCCACCTCCTCCTCCCTCCACGGCACCGAGCCGCACGCCGTCGTGGCCGCGGCAGCACCTCGTGCCTCCTTGCAACCGCAACCTCAGGAGCAGCACAGCTCCAGTGGGGGCCTGGGCCTCGGACCACTCCACCCGCTGCCACCAGTGTTCAGCTCAAGCCTTAGCACCACCACACTGCCTCGCTTCCACCAGGCCTTCCAGTGAGAGACGGCCACTGGCCTTAGCCCGGCCCAGCCTGTTAGCTAATAAAGCATAACTAGCATAACTAGCTAGGCTAGCCAAGCTAGCCACAGGCTTCCAGGGCTTGATCAAAAGAGTGAAGATATAGAAGAAATAAAATAATGAAATAAACAATTGAACACTTAGAAGCCTTAAATGAAAGCACACAAAAGCTTTTGACTGAGCCTTAGTGAAAGCAAACCCCCTTTTACTGAACAAAAAGACAAAGGTGAGAAAAGAAGCAGCTTTTATTTTAGTTTTTTTTTCTATTCTTTAGTTATGATATATTAGCCATCTTTTTTTCCATTTCCATCCCTCTATCCCCCTATCCTTTTTTCATTAGTTTAGAGGTCAGCATCAGTAGGCCTAAGGCGTGATGCTGCTTACTTTCAAAAGTAATAATGTAAAAAGAAAAAAAATCAAAGACAAATTTAGTGAGGATTGTCTGTTTTCTTGTGACCCAGAAAAAATTGTTTGAAGTGGATATTTAGTTTTCTTCTTATTTTTTTCTTCATTTTTTGTTTGTTGTTATTGCATATATGTGAGAACATTCTATAATGTATCTCTTTTCTTGTTTTGTGCCATCCCACTCTAAAAAAGAAAAAGAAAAAAAAGTCAGCTGTCATGATGATCATTGAGAGGAAAGAGATTAGAGAAAGAATAATAGAGGCATTGTGTCAAAGTTTGAATTTTAACCCCTCTCCCCTAGTTGGCAGGGTTGGTATCACAAAACCTACGCAACCCTGTATAACAGTGCTTTTCAAATCAATTTTATTATAGTAAATATGCTAGATTCCATTTTATTGAACACGTTAATACAATTAAATTAAGGGCCCACTAGGACCCTGTAAAGAAAATCAGGGCTTTCCAGTTTGCTGCCAAACACACATGGCCATACATGTTAAAGAGCGAGTAAAGACTGAGAAATGTGAAAGTGTTTGAAAATGATGTATTGTCTGCTGGCTTTCACAGTTCCTCAAGAGAAGCACTTTGTTTTTAGCAGAAGGCACTTCACCTTTAGGAATCTTGACAAACGTTGTGTCTCCTTCCTTGTGAACTTCTACAGGCTTTTTTCAATGTGTAGGGCTGCAAATATAATCATGGCCTACCGCTTTCAGTTCCTCTAAAACCTAAATCCTGAATAGTTGATTTGCAAGGACGTTCCTTCCTTTAACTGTCTCCTTTCCAACTATACTCTTTTTAGTCCCCAAGGCAATTATATGTTGCATCTGTTTCATGGCTGCTAAACATATCCAACATATTTTTAGACATAATATTATATCTCTTAGGCAGTTACAGTATATATATATATATATATATATATATACACACACACACAGTACATAGTATATCATGGTAATGCTAAACCCTGACATATGTGAATGGCAACAACAATAGAATTACAATGACAGTTAAGGAAACATTTTAAGAATGTTATTGCAGTGTACGAAATATATATCTAAATGAAAATTAATATTATAATTGCTTTTATCTCAGTAAGGTGTATTATTGTATTACAACTAAGTCAGGACATTTTGATGTCTGGCAGGTTTACATTTGTGTGTATCTTGCATTTTAATGATCAAACAAGTGAAGTATTATCTTTTTCCCTTCAACTATTTCTGTCAAATCAAATCCTTACCTTTACTTAAATTAGTAGAGTAGATTTGGGGACTGGATATAAATACAGTATAGGCTGTTAGCAGAGTCATAATCTGATAGGAATTAAACTAGATAGAAAAACATATAAACATAAGTTTATATCATAGGATTGTTGATGTGGTTGACCTAAGAATCTTCACTACAGTGTTCCTAAACCTCAACCCAGTAGAATAATTAACATATGTACATTGTTATCAAGTTATCAATTTAACCTAGGTACTCCTACATGTCTAAAAACAAAAAAAAACACAATATAGATTTTTTTTCTACTTTTTTTTGTCTGTGGCGTGGCCAAAGTTATTGGTATAATGGTATTCATAGTTTATGTTCACCTATCAGGATTTTGAAATACTATAGTAAAGGCTGAACTCAATGTGTAAGCATTCAAATAAATGTGTTAATTAACATGAATATTAAAAGGACACATTTTTGTCAAACATCAAGCCACAGCCAATCCCCGTCCCCACCAATTAAATCTACAACAAAATTAAGAAGAAAGAAATATATCTAATTGCTGCTTTTAGTTACGGTTGGTGATAGACAACTGTAGACCACTAGAAATATTTCAACTTTTTTGCTAAATGTACAGTACAACAAATTGAAAACATGCACAAATGACCGCACCGATAAACTGTTTGTTGCCCCCTTCTCTTTCTTGGCTGCTTCTTAAGGGTCTAAAAATGAAGTGATATCCAGAACAAGCCAGTCACCCACCTGGACTTTGATATTCAAAGTATGGGGGATGCATCATGATTGGAGTGGGTTATTGCTTGTTGTTATATTTCTGTTTTATTTGTTGTATGAAATATTATTTTCTGTTTGTATAAAACAGGACCTTGAAACAACACAACACATCACCTCATTTTTATTTTATTGATTTCTTTTCTTACCAAAACCTGGGGAGAAGAAACAATATTTTTGCACAATTGCTTTTGAGAAGTATTATCAGATACACTGGGATATTCTACCCCTTTGATTAACATTTTACAGCCTTTATATAATTTCTGGATTCACTGATTGTATCAATTCTGTTTTCATATCTATATTTTTAGTTATGAACCTTAAGCTATGATCCCCCCATCAGCATCTTTTTTATGTCTTTACCTGAAATACTTTTACATTTTAAATTTGAAAAGTATCTAATAGTGTAAATGTTTAATTGGGAAACATTTATTAACACAAATATATTTTTGGCTGAAGCCTATTACAGTGGTATTGCAATCAAATGGAGCATTTATTTAAGTTTTTTAATTACTTAAACAAAAACAGGTTATTAAAGCATAGAAAGAAAAGGCTATTGGCATTGAGTTTGTCCTCCCTGGGTTTCTGTGAGCTCATCTGAATTCTAGCACTTTTAACCTTTTTTAAAAAGTATTTTTTTCTTTTAAATGTTCAGCATATATGTTCATATGTTTTTAATTTTGTATTGATTCTGTATGTGCCATTAGATTGATGTGTAGAATTTACAAATCTTTGTGTATTTTTCTTCTCCAAAAGAATAACAGTATTTTTAATAGACTATTCACTAATACCCTTCAACAAATGATACCCATCTCAATCCCATTTCTTTCTGCTAGGTTAACCAGCAAATTATTTGCAAATGTATGTAATGAAATATAGCCAAGTTCTTGTAAGAGAGCTTCAACAACATAGGTTTGCTTGTGTTAGCAAAAAGCAAGATGTTGTCAGGATTGTGTTGAAACCAACTTGACCACAACCTGTTGAACAAACCCATTTGAAGCTAATTTCTGCTTCATAAAACTGAACATTGAGAGACGCAATGATCAGGGGCAACAAAATACAGCACTTAACTGTGGCTTCCATGGGTGCAATTTGTGAAAAAATATTTGGATTGTGTCTCATACAAATCAGTGAAAAGGCAAGATCAGTATTACTTTGGAATACGTGATCAACCTTCGCAGCCCTTTATGTTAACCTTAATGTAACTCACGCTAATGTGGTTGTGCTGTTCCTTGACTTGGCTGTAGCTCCAATACCTCGCCTGCACCTGCTAGGGATGCACTTATCCTCACATTATCTTTTACTAGTAGGTGCAGTGAACAAACCTTTTAAGGGAATTTATTAATGTGTTTGTTGCCTGGGTACTAGCCTGTTGAGCAGTGAGGCAAATACAGACTTTGAAGAGAGGTGTGCAAACAGCTTGCGCTGAGATGTTAAACTAGGCAATACCCATCATAAGTACTTTAAACCTAGAGAGAAACACACACATACACACATTGGATTTTAATAATGCTCTTTTCTTTTAATGAGAAACTGGGTACTGTCTAATGAAGACATCATCTACATGTAGTTTTATATATTTCTAGCTTAATGTAAGTCTTGCATTCCAAGCTCTTTGTGTATCTTCTTTTAGCTACATAGCCCATTTTATTTTACAACTTACTATTACATCCACCTCTGGAAAAAGGTTAAAAGGAAAATATTTGCATTCACTTACACTATTTTATATAACAGGGAGTTTATCAACTACAGGGAGAATTTTATAAATGATAGGCTTCAGAGAATACAAACAAAAGGAGACCTTTTTTCTACATATCTCACATGAAATCAGTTGCTGCAATGTAAGAGACAGATTTGTATATCGGTTGATCCAAAGAGATGATGAACACAACAATAGAACTATTGACTTATTGTACAGTACAATGTATCTTTGACTTGTCATGTTTTATGTTGAAATGATTAAAAACATGAACCAGCTGTGTCATAATTTATTTATATATACTTTATATTTTTTTAATGGATTTTTAAAATGATCCCCCAAGACATGTTACATGTCTAAATTAATGAATGATGTGTAGAGTAAGTCCCAATCAAGTAGTGAGCTGGCTTATTACCATATTATTACAGGATCTGCAATACACATTAAACCACACAATACCCGTTCAAATGTTTGGAAATATATCATTATTTTGCAAATATATGCCAAACAATGTTATTGAGTTGTTGGTTTACTTCAACACCAGAACATTTTGGCATGAGGACAACTTTTCCTTTTCAAAAGTAAAAGAAAATTGACTAAAAGATAGATTTTAAAACAGTTTGAGATGTTAATATATATATAGGTTACTTATGTAGAGTGAATGGTAAGCAAAAAATTGGTCACAGTTAATGATAGATAGATAGATAGATAGATAACTTTATTTATCCCTGAAGGGAAATTAGGTCATCATAGCAGTCTGGTACATTAAATACAATAAAAGTGCAATAGAAAGAATAAATAATGCAG
>JAODUK010000022.1:441243-455043 GCA_027564635.1 Typhlichthys eigenmanni
ATCCGTCCCACCGATGCTGACAGGAGAGGGCAGGGACTTGTTCCTCCTGAAGTCCACCACCATCTCCTTTGTCTTTGCCACATTCAGTTGCAGGTGGTTCTCCCCACACCACTTCACAAAGCGGTCGCCCAGGACCTAATGATATTGTGCTGTGTGTGGTTTGGTGCAACCAACTCATTTTTGTAGGTAGTTATAAATATGTCATACACAATCTAATTGGATGAATGAGATTAAAATGGGTCTGGTTTAGGATCTCTAGCACTGCCCCCTGGTGGCAATGGGGATGCATGTTTTAGACTACGTCCACACTGCTAAATTTTAAAACGGGGGTTTTTCTAATTCGTTAAAAAAAATGTTTTACTTGCACACCAGCAGGTTGACCAAAAAAAAAAAATGATGTCCACACGGGAACGAAAAAATACTCTGTAAACCTGTCAAGGTCACCTTTTGACTCATATTCACTTTGTATTGTGTTTGATAGCAAAAACATGGTAAAAATACATGTACCGGTAGCATCCTTGAAATACAGCCGTCAAGGATCCTTCCTTGACATTGAAACACCTTTAGTCTGTAATCTCAGTCTTATACTTCAACAAATGCACGACAAACGTAGACTATCTTGACTCGAAGAATTTCCTTTTAAATAGTCAAACGTGTACTTCCTCGTGTCACAAACGGGATCTAAAAATAATTGTATTCTTTCCGTTGACCATTCATATTTTTGACAAAATAAGGTAACATAACTCAGTTGACTGATCGCAACAAAACATTCAATCGTCCTATGGTCACGCTTCAATAGTATAGATATTTCAAGAGCACTACGTCTGTCTAAAAGCTATTTTACAATTTTACTTTTCAGCGTCAGTTAAATCTCTTCGACCAATTTTAAGGCGATGTAATGAAGCAGCCTAATAACACACCTTGATATAACGTGTTATTTACTTTAGCTACACCCTCATTACAAAAATACATATCACCTGAAAATTATTAAATCCAATGAGCATTCTGACTGCATTCTGAATGCTAATTTAATCATTTTCAGGTGATATGTATTTTTTCTGAGACAAATTCAAGTATAGATGGTTTAGAGTTGTAAAACGTGCATAGAAATGGGCTAAGAAATATAGGCACATATGCAGGCATTTAGCAAAAAAAACAAATTTCAATCATTTATCAAGTTTGACAGCACTTTTAATTGTTCTGTAGAACATTTTATAATTGAACATTCTGTAAAATAAAAAATGTATTTGTTAAAAAGTCATTTGCATCATGCTTTTGGCTAAAACGATAACAAGGATCTAGTTACAGAGAGCTCCACAAACAGCGAAATCCAACATTACAAAGCTTTTTTCATATTTACATTTTAGACCCAACATTCATACATTATACGCATGACTTGGGCCAGAGTCCCTCTGTAGAAAACCCGCCAGTTGTATACACAAGTGTGTCTGTCCATAAGACAGCAACAAGGAATCAGCTCAACTCCTGAGCTCCATAACATAAATTTAATGGACAGTATGAATAAGCAAGTGGGAGGTATGAAGCGAGCGAAGGAAAAGACATACTCCTTAAACTTGGAAGTGATTTACTGATAATCCTAGTTAAGGTGCCTTGATATCGCAATTGTGTCTTTTAGATCAATCAAACATTTAAGGTAGCCTCTGGATAAGTGTGTGTATGTAGAACCTGGTGCACTGACAAAGCCACATTGTGTCTACCATACCAATTGTTTTTAAGCATTTAATAAAAATCTGTTTCATGGTTAGAATATGCAATCTAATTTTTAAGAAACCACCATTTAAAGTTTAACCAAACAAGAAAATGTTGCTTTGCAAATAGCGATACCATATAGCTGTGATAAATTACATAATTTTGCAATCATTTCCAAAGATAATTGCAACGTGCCACTGATTCATTAAAGAATAGTTATACAATTGCCTGACTCCAGAGAAGGAAATGGAAAAATAAAAAACATGGTATCACGGTACAGACAAAACTAGTTTTTCATAGGTGACATCTCATTCTTTTCCAGCACAGCAATTTAAAGTGCAACTACTACACAGCATTCTATGGTAGAACACAAGTGACCTTTTACCTTGTACAAAAAACAAAACACTGCACAATTTCTAATCTCCTAGATTAGTAATTTGTTGATTCCAGGTTAGGTTAAAACCTATTTAGCATCCTATTATTAGATATTGTTAGTTTATCTTATATGCATCTGAGTTTAAAAGATGCATGCCAATTAATAGTTTTAATTTTATTTCTTTAGATATTCACTCAGCAGCCATGATTAATGCTTTTGGAAACTCTTCAAACATGTAGTTAATTCATAATACGCTCAAGATCTTTATGATACTGTTGGTGAAAATATAAAATAAAAACTGTGATACCCAACACATTTAGAGTCTGAAATCTAATTCATTTTCCATAGACATATACAATGTATCTTGTGTTAGAATTTAACAAGGTATTTTGAGAAAATGAAGCATTGAAGCATCTAACCCCCCCAAACATAAAACGTAATTGTTCTACATGTCATCTGCATTGGGAAGAATTAGCTTCTGTGACATACTGCATTTTAGACAAAAGACAACAAATACAGCTCCTGAACATTCTTGACACAGGATCCTCTCCGCAGACGCATTGCCTCTTTAAGTCAGTGGGGTCCCCTAGTATTTTAGTTTGTCCGTTGGGGGCAAAAGGTTCATGTACATCTGCACATTGATGTTCAATGGTGTCCAGCATCGTATACCATGAAATAAAGACCATCGTTCTGGACAGGGAAAGTTATATTTTAAGGTGTGGGTAACAACATTACGCCAGGTTATAGAAAACTGCAGTGTGACAAGAAAGAAAAAGAAAAAAGACTGATTATTTAAACACCCACTCTCTTGTTACATAGTATTTCAAAGCATAATTTCCGTACAATCTAAACACAAACTTTCCAACATAACCACAGTTGGACCAAACAACCGTCCTATAATCAGTAAAGTCTTTGATGCTTACAAATTTAAAAAAAGGAAGAAACAGGAAAAAGAATGTGTGAAGACAAATAGTGACATTTTGTGAAGTGAAACATTTTCCACAGAACTATTAAGTCTCTGTGAGTTGGGGGTGGAATTCTGTAAAAATTGTACATACTCCAAAAAAGTGTATATATACACAAGAAAAAAAAAGTGTGTACAAGACCAGTGACTTACACACAGGGGGGGGGGGGGAATTCAGTGTCATTTAGGGAGAGGGGGAAAAAAACTGCTAGCTGCATGCGCCCGCCCCCCCCCCTCTGGGAACCCCAACTCACTCAAGTCAGTGCTTGTAGGAAATGGAAATTTGAATATGGCAAAAAACTAATAAATGAACAGCAAAGGTAAGTTACTCAGTCGATCTTCACGGCTGCGTAGATTTTCCTGATGAACATGTATGCTGCGTAGAAGCCAATGGTGCCAGTGAGCAGCCAGAAGGAGAGCACCATGAGGGTTGTGTAGCCAAAGTACAACAGCGAGGGGATGAACTCCACGATATCCAGCTGGTGGAAACAAAGATAAGATAAGAGAGAGCTTTCTGACCCTGTTTACCTGACATTGCAAGACGTTTCACTATTGGTTATCCCTTCCCAGTTATTGTTAAATGGCTGAAAGCTTCATTGTGAACCACCAGTCCAGTCTTGCATCGGGTCTGACGGGCGACGGGCAAAAGGGTTGCATTTTGTATTAAATACATACTAATTTAGATGCAGGTGTTGTATTTATCAAATCTAAAAATAATAATTATGAAATGTACTGCAAAGCGTAAAAAAAATCTGATCTTTGTTTAGCCGGCAGAAGTGCCTTTCTTCTGCTCAGTGTTAATTTTGGCAGCAATTATTTATTTTGTTTATGTCCACACATACACTGCTAAATAAAAATGAATAAAAAATTCTTATTCGTACGGAAATGAAAAAATACGCTGTAAACCGGTCAAGAGCATGCCAAGCCAGCAGCCGGCGATATAATCCTAACCTTTAAAGTGTGGCCAATCAGAAGCCTGACTACTGGTTCTGAAATGTTGTCAGTGACCTCAATAGTGCACTCTGAACCTCTGCTCGTCATTATAGTTGGATAGTAACTGTATGTAAACATGTAAGAAGTCCTGTTAGCAAGGTTAAAACAAACGCAGTTTGCCTATGTCTTCCATTGCTTAAACATCACGCATGTAAACCAAAGAGTTTAGAATTATAGCATGATTATTATAGTATTATAATGCATTTCATTTCAACACTTCTGGTCTGTGAAAAGTGCCTCCCCTCCTTTCAAAAATCTAATGTGGAAGTTCTGTCTGTTGGAACATCTGTTAAATTATATTCTCTCTTACAGTTAACAGCGCACATCAAACAAAAGCTGACGTTACAAGCCCAAAACCCTGTTTTACCTGTCTACACGTGAACGCCGCGGACGGAGTTTAAAAATATCTTCAACCTGGCAGGAGTTTTGCTAAACTTTCGGTTTTAGTGATCGGATGCATCATTTACATGTGGATGAAAGGCCAAATCACGCAGAAAAAGGCTATTCGATAATAAAAATAGCAGTGTATGTGTGGACAGTCTTAGCGTGTTTTCACACCTACCACATATAGTTAGGTTGAATCGCACTAGAGTTTGCTTTCCCCCTTGGTGCGGTTCATGTAGTCAGATGTAAATGCAGCAATCTAACTCGAACACTAAAAGTGGACCCCACCAAACGTACCAAACAAGCGTATCGAGACTTACTCGAAAAGGTGGTCTCGGTACGCTTCCAAAACTAACTCTAGTGCGGTTCTTTTGTGGTGAGAACATGATCAGACCTCGATTCGGACCAATTGTGAATTTTTGGACTAAACCAGTTTCCGTAATCAACAGCATTATGCAATCCGTTTTCGCCGTACGCAGTGTAGCCTATTAAATCATTATTTTCCAGCCGCATTTGTGCTTCATCAGTTTTGTTTGACGAACAAATAAAGTCAGACGTCATTTGGCAACAACATTTTTGCACTCTAAGATATTAATTTTGCGAATTCAAACAAGTGCCGAGTAGCCTAATTGGTGTGAATAATATTCTAATTGCAACTAAATGAATCTGTTAATTTTATTCTGAAAAGGCTGTCTAAATGCCGACTTGACAACACGCCAACGTCAGACACACGACCATCGTCAAGTATAAGGAAATGCAGTTGATAACGATAAGGCATAGGTACGCTAGGCAAAGTTCGCTTGTAAAAATGTAGTGTGAAACCAAACGTACTCGATCGACTCGGCTCAAATGTATACAAAGTAACAAAAACATAAACCGGTCCGGATCCTGGTCCGGACTTTCAGGTGTGAAAACATGACATTTGGGTAATTTTCATTTTAAATGTTTTTAGTCTAAATGTTTTCTCTCTTTAAACAAATGCAAAAGTCTAATACCGGTATGGCCTCCAGTTGCATGCAGGTGTAGTCGACAGTCAAGCTAACCCTTTATTCAGCCTGGTAGCACTATTTGGAAAGTGATTTTGTCCCTTCACATCATACTCATTCATTTTAGCCTGGCAGGCAACTAAGGTAAGGAATCCAGATTAGTGCTGTAGGCTATTTATAAACTTGTAAAACAGCGTAACTCATATGCAGAGTTTTTACATTTAAATTATACCACTAACGAAAATACATCTTAAATGTTGTCGGTTTTTATTATCAGTGATCTATTTTCATCTCTTTTTTGTCAAAGAAATTAACACTGCTTCCACTTCCTTCCTTGTAACTCCAATTCGTAGGGCTGCCAGCACATGTGCATTACAATAACCAAGCACTTATATAACTTTACAAAACTGCACAGCACAGGGATAAAATTCCAATGAGGAATAAAAAATAAGATGTCATCAGACACCAAATATTTAATAAATAAATTAGGACTTGTTGGGCTACCCGTAGCCTAGTCCATTGACCTAATGTATTCGACAAAATAAAAATGATAGTTTAGCTAACTGGGGAGAACGTCATGAACTAACTGCTCACTGCATGCAAGTTTGAAACCATTAATTTAGACAAGAAACTGGAATTAACGCGCCTCACTGTCCAAAAGACAGTTATAATCATTTAAACTGCTGCTTCTAGGTTACTGTAAACACAGCTATAACATGGAACTAATGGTGTTTTGCATAGAAAAAAAGTGCACAAAAAGCTTTGCACAGAGAGAAACGCGCCGCCTTCTTTCACTTAAAGTCAGCCCTGGTGAGTTAACCACCAAACTATATTTTAACGCACCTCTCTGTCATCCTCGCTGCCAGCTAGTCACTGCTTTGGCCATACAGAGATGGATCCATGTATTGCACAGTTACTGCTCTCATTCCAAAGTGAACTGCTGCATGAATTGAATTATGATGGCACTTTGTGTATATCACAAAAAGGCCTACAGTAGGCTACTATTACGGCTCCGCTACCGGTACGCTAGCCAGACTGCATCTAGTCTAATTGAAACTCATGCTAGTGAATTTTATGATTGGCAGATAGTTTAACCTAGGCTAGTGAAGAAAAATACAAATACAAAATAATGAATAGTTGAATATCACATTGAACAGCCAAATCTGATTCGACTGACACATTTCTGAGTCAGGTAAAGCCCTATATTTGCTAGTCTGACCTACTGTAGTAGGCTAAATAAAAGAGAAAAAAAAAGTAATGAATCGTTGAATCTTTGTATTGAACAGCCAAATCTGATTCAACTGACACATTTCTGAGTCGGGTAAAGCCCTATATTTGCTAGTCTGACCTACAGTACCGTAGTAGGCTAAATAAAATTAAAAAGGAATTAATTGCCGAATCTCTGTATTGAACAGCCAAATCTGATTCGACAGACACAATTCTGAGTCGGGGACAGCCCTATCAGTTCGTCTTGGTTACTGTCAAACTTCTGCACCGGTGTCTGCATGTAAATATAGCGATTTTCAATTGTAGCCTGGGTGCTGCCTATCAGTGTGAACGTAGGGTGAGACATATTCTAAAAGGAAATTATAGCATTTGTGTTATTCTGAATTATCACAGAAGTATAACAGCCTAGAGATTACAATATGCGTTTGAGAGCTACATTACAATTTGTCAGCAGAGCAACTGAGCACACCGGTCAATCATACAGCTCCAGTCATCTTGACACGTGAAGAACAAACATTACCAAATGTATGGAATGTTCTTGCACAGCAGGGTAAGTCGAAGTAGGCTATTT
This sequence comes from Typhlichthys eigenmanni, assembly GCA_027564635.1. NCBI lineage: Eukaryota > Metazoa > Chordata > Actinopteri > Percopsiformes > Amblyopsidae > Typhlichthys > Typhlichthys eigenmanni. The sequence continues at coordinate 448,455 of JAODUK010000022.1, forward strand.
ATTTTAAGATACCGTTTAGTTGTGACTATTATACCTAATAACTACACAAGCATTTAAAGCTTACGGTCTAAATGTTGAGCTGGGTCACTTATCAAAACAGCAGTTGCGTGAGAGAACACTGGCGTGATGCAACCCAGCTTTCTGAGCCACATATGTCATTGCTCACTGTAATATTCCATGGCTATATTCATAGTTATTAGGTTATAGGTAAGGCCACGGTTTCTTGTCCCGACGGGTCTGGTTCTCAAAAGAATCGTCCACATGTGCGGGTTGTCGGAGCGTATGTGACATTGCATGTCATGGGTGAGGGGCAGGAGCGGGTCTTGAAAATCAGACACGTGCAGGACTCTATCACAGTCATATTGAATTTCACCTTCTTTACAGCTGATTTACTTGGAACTGGACTGAGACAAATCTTTTCAAGCTTTTCTGGTCCGTTAGTTTTTTTTGCGACACTATAGTTGGACTGGTATAGTTTACACCTGCACAGACAAGATAAGTCTACTTGTTAAGGTTTAGGATAAACTCATCTTTAAGGTGGCACCATCTTTATTTTTATTTATTTTTTAAATGGAACTTTTGAAAATGTAGTTCTGTCAATTGGTGGCTGGCTTGTTAAAGCATTTCCTGAAACTTTTTTTTACCGTGTACTCTACTGCACTGGACGGCTGGTCATGACCGGCAATAGGCCGGTCTGTCAAAACGTTTAAATTTAAATTACCTATAATGTAGGCCTGTGTTTACACAGTTGCGGCATTGGCATGCATGCGCTGCAAAGACATCCATGTTCACTCATGCCTTACATTAATATAGAGACTGTATAGCTAAGCTACTCGTTAGAACTGATTTATACATTACACAAGACATTAACACTTTGATAGTAAACATCTTTTTAAATAAAATAGCAAATATATTTTAATATTATTGTTCATGTCACTGAATAGAGTTGATTATTTGCTTATTTTTAGTTCGGTTAAATGGATGCTGCCTTGTAAACGTAAAAAGATTACAAATGTGAGCGTTGGTGTTTAAGGGACCATTAAACTTGAGTTTAAACACGTCCATCTAAATTATGTAGATAGAGACGTAAAATAAATTGCGAGAGCACTGTGAAAATCAGAAAGACAAAATCGGAACACACTGGCCAGTCTTGGTGAAAAAAATGGAAAAAACAGTAATCGGAATTGGCCAGAAAAAAATGCAATTGATGCATCCTAATGCTCTACATTTATGTTGCACGTACAGGGCTTCCAGTTGACATCTGAGATACTAATGTTCACAATCCGTTAAATGTCACAATTCCCCTGTGACCACTTACCTTATTGATGAAGTAAAAGATGGCGTAAACCAAGACGTAGAAGGCTGACCCTCCCGATACCATGAATGTTCTCCACCACCACCGGTAGTCCTGAAAAAAAGATTTACAATAAATAGCAGAGAGTGGCAGTAACATTGTTAACAACTCCCCTATAAAAACAGAATAGCATAAGCAGGTGATACCTGAAGTGCAAAAAAAAAAAAAAACACTTTCATGAAACGGATAAATCAATGAGTTGCCTGAATAAGTCAAATAAAAATGGGAGGGCTGGATGATAAGGCCAAACGTTTTATCACGTTATCATGTTTAATTTTGGTTAATATGATATATCATAATTAACTATATAAAAGCCTCACAAAAACTGCCAAGAATGCCAGTTGTGGGGGGAAATGCAAATTTCTGTACTTAAAAAACATCTGTAAAATTAATTTGCTTTTTATGAGACCTCCTCCAATACAATATTTTAGAAATAAAAATAAAATAAAAACTACAAATACATTAATGTATAAAGCTTAGTGTGTTTAAAATATGCACAAAATAATTTAGCCTGAGATTCTGCTATGTAGTGGCAGAAAGTCAAATAGAACCATTTTAAAGTTCTGCATAAAAAACTCAAAGTGTGTTAGTGGCAAAAATTAATTAAGTAATAATTCAGTAAGTAGATGACTAAAGATGATTGATTTGCAGCTAGCATGATGTGTCTGTGCGTACCTCTGCACAGAGCTGGAAGTAGACCATGACTATGCTGATTTGGGAACAAGATACAACTAAGATGATGAAGACCAGAAACAGGAAGCCAAAAAGATAGTAGAACTGGTTCTCCCAGATGGCCTGCAGTGACACATTACATCACTGTTAACTTGTATTCATTAAATTTGCCCAACTGCTAAATGTATAATAGTAAAATGGCAATCAAAATAATTATAATCAAATGTAGGAAACATGAACATTTTACTTACACTAAATATGAAGAACAGCTCGATGAACATGGCTCCAAATGGTAGGATCCCTGCCATTAGGATTCTATAGTAGAGACATAGTATTTTATTTATCTTAAAAAAAAAAAATAAAGTTGTGAGTATTCTCAAGTCTGAGTCTTGCTACCATGTCCAGTCTATTTACCAAGTCATCCTATGCAGTCTTAACTGATACAATGTTGCATGTTCCCAGATTAGAGATGAACAATTTTGGAAAAATACCCAATTGCGATTTGATTTGCGATATACGTTGAGATTAAAGTTCTATCTATCTATCTATCTATCTATCTATATAACATATTTAAAACATGTTATGGAGCATTACCGCATAATGCAAAATATTAACTGCTCTATATTTATAATTCCCTAGCACGGGCAGACACAAGTGGTTTTATTGCTACTGGTGGTTTATTGAAGGCTTCTTTCCATATTTGCCAAACCTACTGTGAAAATTAAAACACATTGTTGACAAGAAATAAAGTTAGCTTACAATTTACAATAGCATGCACAGCATGTAGATAGACAAATACAAATAAAATACTTATGTAGATAAATACCTCGTTGGCTGCATGCTTCGAAAAAGGGTATTAGAGTAGAGTAGAAAACTTTATTGATCCCAAAAAGGGCAATTCATTTGCAGCTTACACCATTCATCTACACATGTACAGCCTCTTATCACATGACATGTGACGTGTTTAACACAGATAAGAAACAAAAACAACGTCAGTATCGGACAAGATAAAAGTTTTGTACAAATTTAAATAAATTATTTAAATATACAAAAACCTTCCAATTATTGAAAATTATTTAAAATGATTACAGTCTGAGTTTAATAATGTTATAGCCGATGGGATAAAATATTTAGAATAACGGTTAGTTCTCCTCCGAGGTGCCAGATAACAGCGACCTGAATGCGTCAACACGAAAGCTGGATACAGAACATGATGTTGTTGGCTTAAGATGGTTTTTGCTTTCTTTTTTATGTTATTTTCACAGAGTGAATTCAAGTCCCTCAATTTAATTAGTTATCTTTGAACAAACGCCGATAACATTGCGCATACTGTTCTTGTCCTTAATGGATAACCCATTGAACCAACAGATGCAAGAAAAGGTTAAAATGCTTTCAATAAAAGAGCAATAAATGTTATTTAAGATCTTAACACTAACATTAAAAGAGTTCAGCTTCCTCAGTAAGTGAATTCTTTGTTGTCCTCTTAACAATGAAGTCTGTGTTAATGTCAAACTTAAGTTTACTGTAAAACACAGTACCAAGGTATTTATAAGACTCCACAATCTGAACCTCTTCACCATGTATAACGCTGGTTACATGTTCACATTTGGTCCTAAAATCAAGAACCATGTCCTTGGTTTTTAAAACAATGAGGTCAAGACAATTATCATCACACCATTTCACAAACCCATGTAAAGCTGGACCATGACCAGAGTCTGTACCATGAAGAAGGGACAGTAGAACGGTGTCATCAGAGAATTTGACCAGAAACCTGTTTTCCAGCAAAGTTCTGCAACTATCAGTGTACATGATAAATCAAATGGGTGACAACATGCAACCTTGAGGAGATCCTGTGTTAGATACCATCACATCTGACATTTGTCCATTCGCAAAAACCTGTTGGCGCCTCCCAGTGAGAAAGTTTAAAATAAGCATAAGGAGCTGGTCTGGGAGATTAAAATAAGATGCAAGTTTCTCAATCAAAATGTGAGGCTGCATTTTATTGAATGCCGAAGAGAAATCAGCAAACAGTAGTCTTGCATGAGATCCAGGCATGTTGCCTATTATAATATTGTCATGATTATATTAGGCAATAGGGTAATATGTTTATCATAGATCAATTCTGTTGGTTTATTTGCCTGCTTAACTATAAACGGGTAATACATAAACAAATGACTTATTACCGCGGACATAAAGTTAAATATTTGCACATAAATGTAAACCGAGTTCATCCCACCCGGGTATTAAAAACGAGTACTCTAGCCACTACGCCACCACAATCCATGCTGTAACATGGGTGCATGGGCAACCATATGCTTGTGCAATACAGATGTAACTAAATATCTATTTTTATATGAACACAAATAATTTTGCTGACAAACAAATACAATAGTGGGCTCTCTGCACACCCATAGAATATATACCTAGCTTATTCATTGTTATCCATTAAATTAGTGATTTAGCAGGCACTATACGGGCGCATCTCGCCACATACAATAGTTCCATTGTCTGTGCACCTTTATGGGCGCTGTTCTTAATGTTTTATGGCGCTGAAGGGTGAGCGGCCAATCAGTCTGAACTAAAGCCGGTTATGCCTGTTGTCATATTTACACAGATGGGGCACACATAACTTCATCACGGACATGCATCTAGCTCTGATCTAGCTCCGCCTGGGATTGTAGCGTTCTCATTGCTGTGAAGCATGTCAGAGTACTGATTACCATTCACCGCTTGCTTTTGGCTTAACATTGTTCATCTCAGTAAAAGAGTAGGCCATAGGTGCTACGTGTCATACTTTTTTTTAAACAATGAGTCTTGTGAACCGGACACTGGCTATCTTGGTAAAGGCTCTCTCACCCAGCACATCCTTGCACAATAGCTTAGTTGCACGGCCGCGCACAAGCGTGGCAGGGAGAGTCTGTCGCCAACTTCCACTCTTTGCTTTTCTTCGGGATTAGCCATTAGCACAGCTTCTGGCCGAACACTTACCCAACAAACTTGTTCATGTACCAGCGCTGCTCAGGGACCTGCCGGGGAATCTGGTTGGTGCGGACGGGGTTGTCATAAGGCTGCTTACGGAAGCCAAAGTAGTAGCCCAGGTAGACCAGAGGCATGGAGATGCCAAACCACATGCACAGAAGGGCCAGCATGGTGGTGAATGGAACCTGAGTGGCACAAGGCAAGAGACTCTTGTTTTGAACAAGGAGCTAAACCTTAAGTGGATAGGTATTCCTACTCTGCTGCAGTCTTGTGCATTTGTGTGACTGGTGGTTTGAAGATGTAGAGCTCACCGCCCCTGAGGAGTGCTCCCCCCATATAAAGCAGTTGAGAACGAAGCAGATGCAAAACACCACAGCAGGATACAACGTTGCTGTCTGAAGGAGAAAAACAAACACATTCACTTAGTTCTAAGAAACAGTTTACAATGAAAGCACGTTAAACAGAGGGGGAGAACAAAGTTGCCTAAAAGTAAAGACACACAGTTTCAAATGATTTTCCATAGAAGCCTACATCAGTATGATGCTATTGGCCAACCTAAATCTCCAGTACAGCTTATGATGCACTCACACAAAATGCTCCCTTCTTCCACCGGTGACCTTTCAGTGTACGGTAGAGTCTGCCGGCAAAGTATCCACCAAATACACTAGAAGAGAGATGGACAATGAAGTGGACTATTGATACATGCTGGATAGTGTGCCCACTGTTGCCATTTCACTGAAGAATGTGAGAGCACACTGACTTAAACACCTGCTTACCCCATGAACATGAAGAGGAAGCATGATGTGGTCATCAGAGCTCCTCTGCTAGAAGGTGACAACATCCCCAGCATGGCCACAACTACAACACACAATTTGAGATGGTCATCAGTGCAACATGACATGGACGACGTTCCTCAATGTCTCACATTGTGGGCTTGCACACACAAGTACATGAACTACAGTAGAGTCTGACAGAGAGGCAGCCAAACTCACATATGACTATGAGGATCATGCAGAAGAGCTGGATGCCTGAGCCCAGCAGAGAGCTGAGGATCATGGGATATTGAGGAGGCCTGAAGACATCACCGTGGACGTTCTTCCAGCCTGATTCCTCCATGGTATCCTCCTGGCACGGGAGAGAGGACAAAGATTTTGAGTTAGCTTGTAAAAGGCTAAGTTGGCAAATAGCAAAACTATGTCATGCAACACTGACATTTGAACTGCTGTGTACCACTAAAATGAACCACAACTTTTTTTAACATTTTACAGCAGCACTTTGCAAATGGTTCATAACACATTGAGCACAATGAGATACCTGGTGTTTTTTAATTTAAAAAGTGTGTTTAAAATTTGAATTTAGTTATGTTTTACGAAGATATTTTAATAAATTAATATAATTAGCTGCAGCTGATTCTACTATTGTAGGTCTGTAAAACGGTTTATTATACATGACTCACATTTTTGGTACAAACATCTCTATACCGTAATAACAAAAAGGTAGTTCTATATTTGTGTGTGTGTGTGTGTGTGTGTGTGTGTGTGTGTGTGTGTGTGTGTGGGTGGGGGGGGGGGGGGGGGGGGGGGG
>JAODUK010000022.1:457813-472557 GCA_027564635.1 Typhlichthys eigenmanni
CTATAACACACACTATAATACACACTATAATACACACTATAATACACACTATAATACACACTATAATACACACACACTATAATACACACACACACACTATAATACACACACACACTATAATACACACTATAATACACACTATAATACACACTATAATACACACTATAATACACACTATAATACACACACACACACTATAATACACACTATAATACACACTATAATACACACTATAATACACACACACACTATAATACACACACACACACTATAATACACACTATAATACACACTATAATACACACACACACTATAATACACACTATAATACACACACACACACACACACACTGTAAAACAAACACACACACGTGTGTAACGTGTGTGTGTGTGTGTGTGTCAGATGTACAACTTCACCAACTTCGCCATGTCCCTGAATGAGCTGGAGCCGGGCATGGCCTCCATCTTGTCCCCCACAGACTGCCGCCTGCGGCCCGACATCAGGGCCATGGAGAACGGCAACATGGGTAATGGAGTCCCTCTGTTGTGCCGTGTGTGTGTGTGTGTGCGTGTGTGTGTGTGGCTATGGCGAGACGCACACCATCTAGTGGTGAGTTGTGTGTACTGTGTGTGTGTGTGGTGAGATGCACACCCTCTAGTGGTGACCTGTGTGCACTGTGTGTGCAGAGGAGGCCAGCCAGGAGAAGGAGAGGCTGGAGGAGAAGCAGAGAGCTGCCAGGAAGGAGAGGGCCAGGATGGAGGAGGACTGGTCCACCAGGTCTCTCTCTCTCTCTCTCTCCCTCTCTATCTCTCTCTATCCCTCTCTCTCTATCTCTCTCTCTCTATCTCTCTCTATCCCTCTCTATCTCTCTCTATCCCTCTCTCTCTCTATCTCTCTATCTCTCTCTATCTCCATTAGGGCTGAACGATTAATCTCTTTCAAACCAAAATAGCGATTTGAAAAATGCGATTAGCAAATGTCAAAGCATGCGATTCATATGCGCATCTGACCCAGTTGTTTTGTAGCGTCAATGGTTGTATTTGCATGCCGGCCTCCTTGTTTGAGGGTAATTCTAACTGATCAGCGCGGTGCTCCTCTTGGTCTACCAGACATGCTCTGAAACACAGGACAACTATATGTCTATGGTACGTAGCCTGGCTATGCCCACCAACAGCACGTGAAACACACGGAAACACATTCATGGGAGCTATGCTGAAAAGTTGCCTCCGCTGAGCTAGAAGCAACGTCGGAAAATGTAGGGTAATCACGAAGCAAAGCAAAGAGCAGTCAACGAACACCACACCTACTGTATGTAGTGCTTGCTTCTGAGGAAGTTGGAGACAGGGTTCCTGTTAGCACGCTTGTGCGTGACTGTCCAAGATGTGCAACCAAGCCAAGTCAACCTGCTGGGTGAGAGACTTTAACAAGGCAGCCAGCGTCCGGTTCACGAGATACATTGTTTAAAAAAGACACGTAGCATCTATGGCCTACTCTTTTACTGAGATGAACAATGTTATGCCAAATGCAGACGGTGAAGGTAGGGCTGGACGATATGGCCAAAATTGATATCGCGATATATTTCATAATAAAAACTATGTAATGGCAGCTGGCAGGGCTCTACACTGATGCATGCTCCTAAGACAGCAAATTAGGAGTACAGACAAAATATGGGAGCACAGTTGATATTCTAACAGAGCATAACCGTTATGCAATAATTCACCTTTAGTATTTAGTTTTCATTGAATGTTAATCTCTATAGTATGATGTCTGAATGTCTTGGTTTTTGACAAAGATGATTAGACCTACATTATCAGGTTTGACCTACCATAAAATATCTGCTAGTATTTTTTTTCCACACCTTTTCCCCATTAATGTAAAAACATTTAGGCTAGTGTCTCCATATTTAATGTGGAGGTATTCAATGTATACAGATGTATTCTTATAACGTCCTATTTAGATTAATAGTCATATAACATGTATACTACTGTTACTGTACTGTAGAGATCATACTATTGTGTACAATGCAGCTTCACGTGAGTGTATGGTGTAAACAAGTTTTTACCATATTTGCACAAACGCACAGCACAATTTAAAAGCTGGCTGGCGATGTGATCGTAGTCACACATCCACCTCTAACCATACGAGCATTCGCCGGCATTTTTTCACCAGTTTTGCTAGTGTCTTGCCTGTTAGCTTTAGCTAGCCGTGATGACCAGGAAGCTAATATGGGAGTATGTTTGTGTTCAGCCCGAGACCCGATTCGAACAGCTGAACGCACTTTTCTACGCGCGTGGATGGAGTGTAGTTATGGTAACAATAAACACAATTACACACTCACCCTGTTGGAAGTGGAACCACGTTTGGAATCCATGCACACCGCACGATTGTCATTGTGCACGGGGATTTCATATAACGTATATTTGAGTTGTTGTGTGAGTTGCGTGTACTGTGTGTTCCAGGTGGTTCCAGCAGGGCTCCAACCCCTACACGGGAGCTCAGGACTGGCTCTACACGGGAGGATACTTTGACCGGCACTTCACCGACCAGCCCGACATCTACTGAGCTTCTCCTCCTCTTGCTCCTGTTCCCCCTCCCCCTCCCCCTCCTCCTCTCACAGTTGTCCCCCCCCCTTAACTCTTCACCCATCGGCGGTTCTTCCCAGGTTTCCCAGCTCGCTCGCCTCATCGCCCCCTTCAGGCCTGGCGGGGTACAGCAGCGTGTGCCCATGCCTGCTCTAGAACGTCCCGTCTGAATGTTTAAGGTCCTCACAGTCCACCCGCCCCCCATTGGCAGTGTGTGACACCCACTGACCTCTACTGTGGGCTGGGCGTCGCCCTGGGGGTCACCCCAATGAGTCTGTGATTGGACGGCCGGTCATGTCCTGGTCCCGCCCTAAGGACGCCTGACAGCTGGAAACATATGAGCAACTCTTCTTTTACCTGCGGGACAAAGGCACGGCCGGCTACTGTTGTGACTTCACGAAGTCAGAGCTTCTCCTGGGCCCCGCCCACCAGTCACGTGGGCCCCGCCCACCAGTCACGTGACCTGTCAATCACCTGCCAGAGCCAGCTGGCAGCGCTGACGTCTGTGGTTGGTGTCGTCACGCTCGCCTGGGCGTGAGTGTCTGACTCCACTTCTACAAGGCTCCTTGTCGCACGCTGAGCCCAGCCAGTGAAGATGACATCTTGAATCAGTGTGGAGCATTTCACCACAGATGACAGCTCACAGCTACATCTTCATTAGTATGGCTTTGGCCTTTTATACATGAAGGAGATTGTAATCCAACGCGACTAACTCAATGCCAAGACCCATAGTTACTATCACTATAGCTCTATCACTATATTTAGAAGCATTGTTCATGTTAAAAAAAAATAATAATAAAATATATATATATATATATATATATATATTGGTGTGACACTGGTCACACTGAGATGTACACTAGGATGGTTGAATCCCATAATACTAATACAGATGTTCGGTGTTCTGTTGTAAGCACAAACCAGACTTAAGTTATGGTACTTTAACTCAGACGCGTTGGTCAAGTTACAGTTGCATTAAGAGTTTGAATTCACGTCTCATCTGGCTACAGATTGTGTTTTACGTCTGTGTCATAGCGTCATTCGTTTAAGGCCTGGATTAACATCAGCGTTAGCAACATCTTCTGTTTTATTGTTAACCTGCGGTATATTATTTAAGATTTACTATATAATTTTTCTCTTTTTGTTTAGTTTTTATGGGGACAAACGATAGTTAAATGTTTCTGCTTGTGTGTCTTGTCCACCAGTCTCTTCACTGAATGTATCTCAACAGACTGAGTCATATAAACCCAAGTGGCAACTCTGGATAGCTGCACTGTTTAGCCTTTCTCTCTGAGAATCAGTTTGGCTTCAGTCCACTATATTCACTCACTATAGACAGACTACATGCCAGCTGTTTTTGTTCTGTTTATTTATATATATCTATCTAAATAATTTCTTGAAAATATCTTACCATAGACAGACAGACTCCATCACCTGGGCATATTCATGTTGTCATGGTTGCACCAGCCTACTGATTAGCAGATATTAGTTTTGGTTAGTTCTGAAACCAATTTCGCTGGTCACGTCTGACTGAATGTGGTTTTGTCTCCCCATTGTGGGTGGTATAATTGTAGGGTGATTAGTAAACCTGTTAAAGCTTGGTTGATTGCCTTGGCTCAACTACAATACTAATTCAACTGAATAATAGAAATGCCTCTATTTGGATAAACAGTCTAATATTTAATGTAGCTGTTCTTTCTTTTTAAGTTAGTTTTATTTTGACTGGCCTGTTCATGACTGTCATGTGTTTGGGATGTTCTATGTGTGACAGGTGCACATCGGTGATTACAAGCGCAGTGGCATATTTTGTGCAATTGATTTATTTTTATAGTATTTAATACCATTATTGGTGAGAATATCAAACAAGATTGTCTTGTGAGCTGAGGGACAGTGTATATGTATCAATACAGATTGTTAGATGAATAATGGGGTAATCGTGTGTACTAAAACAAAAATCTAATTTCTGTTTTGGAAAATGTCTGTTTTGAAAATAAAATGGATATTGAGGAAGCACAGTTTGCATAATCCATGTTCCTTATTTGTTACTTATAATTATAAATCATCATATTAGTCTTATTTAGCCTAAATTAATTTGAATCTGTCATCTCAAAACGTTTCCTGCCATGATTTCTCCCAGATTTAGGAGTGCTGTATATCATAGTTTTGTTCTGAGCTTTCCAAACAAAACAAACACTGGAGCAGCATATTCATGAATTTATTTTTATTTATTTTTCCTGATTGAAATGTATTTTAAGGTCATAATTTGTCATTCATCACATTACATGGCATGATGCACCAGTTCTACTACAGCCATTTATAGGATACACAGAAACGTACACAAGGTTTTACAATGGGGAAACATTGGCTCATTGCACTTACAACAGTGAATGGAACACTTTTTAATATTTTCAGGGTCTCGGACGTTTTTTATTTTTTATTTGTACCCTCTTGTTCATTCAAACATGTTTGTCTTTTTAAAATATATGTATAATATTCTTTAAACATCTCTGTAGTCCTATTTTGCATCTCTCTCTTGATCTTTCTTGACCTCTCTCAACCCAAAGCTTGCAAGCCAGGTTTCTTATGAGAAAGTTACATGTTCTGTTCTGACATCTCATTTTTCAAACACAACATGTATAGAAACTCTAAACCAACCATTATGTTATATATTTTTTTAATTCGATCAGTTAATGGTTTTAAACTGCACGAGCCAGCCACGTACATACACAATGCAAAGTTTTGTAATTTATTAAAATCAACAACTGCTCTTCTTTGATACTTAATCTTTTGATGTTTTTATACACAGATATGGCAGCAAGGGGCATTCGCTCTCTCAACTATAGCCTTTACTGTACCCGTGTGTGTGTGTGTGCGTGCGCACGTCATACAGATAACTTTCTTAATGGGCTGTACTGTGATAGGCTCCTATCTGGTATTTACACTGGATAAAGATGGCCGCCTGTGAGAGTGAGCGTTCAAAGTTAAAAAGGTCAAAGTTAATAGGTTCAGGGGTCAGACAGGAGGTTTGGGGCAGGAGGGGTCTTCACTGACTAGATCATGCACTTGCTTATTTTCATTAACTAGGCTAGCGGTGACGGATGGAAAAACGCCCTGATGGTTTTACAGTGAAATATGGAGTTTGTAGCTTTCCTGCAACGTTTGGTTTTATTACATCACCCTCTCACTTGGGGAAATGCTTCCTTTGTCGAAACGCCCCGCACCGACGACCAGAACAGTCCGCAGTACGAACAGTGAAGGCTGGCTACCAGTGACCAACGACGCACACGGAGGGAGGGGGGGGGGGGGGGTTCAAATGCATCACGGCGCTTTCCGTCACATCTGCCAAGCCCCGTGGTCAGCATGGTGTCTCACCCGTGGTTTGAACCGAGCGTCCGTTACGGCCCAGTGACTCGTACTACAACTGGCTAGGGACAACATGGCTTTCTGCACTGACCAGTGTGTTGTAGTTTATAAGCCCTTACTGCTATGCATATTTAACGTCCTTGGTTGTATTCACACATGAACAGATCAAACTATGCTCAAACGGCTGTGTAGTTACATATCACAAACAATTATACCCAAAACCAAGCTCTCCCAAACAATACCATCTTTTTTTTGTCAACCCATTGTTTTTATCTTCTGTTGTCTGCATTTCAGTGCTGCAGTTCAGTGCTTTCCTGAGGCAAAAGTGATTGAGAAACTTTACAAACCTCCATAGACATCTGACATACAGGGGAGGTATGCCTATATGTATAACAATTTGGATTATATAGCTTTCTTTTGGGGTGTGTTGGTGACAATTTGATAGACTATCTAATGTATTCCTGTCTGGTCTGACCCGGGAGGGGCTTTAGGGCCAAGGCCACAATCAGTAAACAGCAAGGAAACCGTCTTCATTAAAAACACTTCCATATGTTAATATGGGACCCCTTGCAGCACAACATACAAGACCGATTGTGGGTGAATTTGCATAATCCAGCCTGAATATACATTTGCCTCAATTAAGAAGTTTAGTATTTAACCTGGATTATTGTTGCTACATAACATTGTGTTAGTCCTTAAGTGTTTTTATCACTACCTAAAGTGAGATCTAATTAATTTAAAACGTAACATTTAATCTGTGCCATAAAGGGTTAAATATGTAAAATATTAATATTTCAATTTGAGCTGCAGTTAAAGAAACCCAGATGTTGTACACAGAATATAATTTAATCTCTCTATATACCACATAAATGCTCTCCATTCTTAAGATTTCAGCCAGCTAGTCATCTCTATCAATTTGTATGATAAAATAATATTTCTGAATAGATCATATCTTTTTATATCTTTCACAAAATATATAACCTTTTTTTATAGTTTATATTACTTTAAAGCAAAGCAGGAATGGAATTGCACTGGTTTGTGGAGGGAAATTAATTACTTTGTGTAAAGTTGTGAAAATGTGAATATACTTTACTGAAACTCAAACAATTTTATGCAGAAATGTGCATATTGTTCAAATCCTTCTAATTGCAATTTAATTTCACATTGTAAAACCAGTTGCTTTAGAAGTTGTGGAATGCCTTCAATATCTACAGACTAACAGAATGTCAATCATATACATTTGTTTTTAAATCAATATTACGTAATGTTCTCTATAATTTGTATTGTATTTCACTTGGCTCTTTCTCTTGTATATTCCTACAGTGTTCGCTAATAAGGTGTTCGCTGATAAGTGTGCAACTTGACCAATACCAGCCGTTGTCTACCAATACAAAGAGACATTGCTTCCTCTTCTCCCGAGTTGACAAAACCACTACGATAAAAGTGAACCATATGTTCTGCAGATCTCTGTGCTATACGTACATATTTACATGAAACACTAACGCAAGCTAGAAGCAAAGCATGGCAAAAGGAAGGATCTTCGTCATTGCAACTAGGACCTGGAGGGATTACCTTCAGGGAGACCATGAATATAAATGAATACAAAAATGGAATATATGTCCCCTTCCAGTGTCTTAAACAAACCTTAGTTTGATCTGTAAGCAAAATACCAAAACAGGAATTATTAAATGATTATTACTTTTCATTGATTGTGTGACTTTCTTTTGTACTTCCCCATTTGTTTCTCATTCATTTTCCTTTGCGTTGGTCAATGTCCCCAATATGATTCATTGCATAGAACATTGGTTGAGAGGTTGTCTCTGCTGTCCACCATATTTGTTGTGTTTTCACTTGTGAGCTGATTATTTTGATCCACGTTGTACGGTGGTAGTTCAATACACACATACACACGTCTATACAAACATCAGGAGCAGAACAATGTAGCTGTGACTGAGGTTTCTCCTGCACTGGGCAGCATGCGAGTCCCAGCGAGAGATCACACACACACAATATACAGCAGAAAGTCTGTTGGATTGTTGCTTTGCTAAAGGCCACGCAGGGTCTGGCCTAACAGAGGATGCTTTGAGTACCGGACCGCATATCCCATAGTGCACTGCAGGAGCAACAGCAGGGAGAATGCTGACCTGAGAAGTTTCCGTGACAGATGACTGTCTGAGAGACAGGGGGCTCGGGGGTCGGGGGTGTGGCTGCACATCTACACGGAGCTATGGTAGAAAATAAAAAATAAAAAAGGCGAGAGACACAACCGAGTGTTTTCTTGTTTTCTTTTCTCCTCTGGCTCTTCAGTCACGGTAGTGCTGATTTTTGCTTTTGGACAGCGTAGAGAGTGTGCTCACACGCAATACACTGTGGGCGTCCATCTTAGAAGGTCAGACACATCGCATCGAAAGAACCCCCTCCCCCCCAACAAGCCCCCAAAACGTGACGACGGTTGTTACCGTTTCCATCGCATGGAGGCAGCGGGTTGGCTGTTCAGCCATCTGCTGCCCTGCAGTGCGGTGTAACAGCCCTGTGGGGGGTGGGGGGCTCTGTCTGCAGGTCGGTCGGGTACAACAGGGTTCTGTAGCAGGTTCTGGCTCTACTTCAGTGGGAGGCTAATGGACGGACAGACGGACAGAGGCGAAACATTCCTGAACCACTCATTTTTAAAATGAAACACATTTGTGCTCTTAACTTCCCATCTGTATTCCACTATTGCTTTTAGAATTATTGATAATAAATGAGCCAATCTGAAGAAAAATTAACAATAAGAAGGAATTGACAACAGTAACAAAATATTAAAGGCAAAAAAAAAAAATATATATATATATCTCAAACAATATCTTAAAAATAAACATAATGTGAATCCAAAAATATAAATTAATGTTCTTACATAAAAAAGGAAACACTCAAAACATTATATGTGAATATGCTGGTAAAATATATTAATTTTACCTCCAAATAAAAAGAAATAACATAATATCTTGAAAGATTAAGGCGATACAGTAACATAATCAGGCAAATTCTGAACAAAATTAAAAACTTTCTGGCAAATCACCAAAAATGTAAACCAATCTGTGATCTGAACATTGTGGCAATCCCCCTCCTCACCAACAGGAGCACTGTGGGATAAATGTTGTCTTAATGGCTTCGTAATGGCAACAACCTCAAACCATCTCTTTATTAAATAAATGCTGCTCCTGTGATGTCACCCCCCCATCTCTATTCTCCTATCATTACTACTAAAGTTCTAGTGTCATCATCGTGTTCCAGTGTCTGCATGGCCTCTGTGTGTGGTGGGAAACAGTGTATGGTCTTGGATGTAAAGTTCCATGCTTTCCAAACGTGTAAATGTTTCCGCTTCTTTGACGACGTAGCAAGACGGTGTCGGGACGAGGCTGCGGGAAAGTGAGGAGGAACTAGTCTGCATTCAAAAAGATGGACAGGAACCGGGAGGACTTTGTTCTGGAATGTAAATAGAGAGAGATAACCAAGGAAGTTCTTCATTCATTCTTGTATTTCCTAGTAATGTCCTTCTTCTTCTTCTTCAGCGGTGAACACAAGGTCTTAGCACCAGAGGAACCTGTGAACGCCAGAGAGTCCATTCTGTCTTGAGAGGAAAGGGAAAGAGCCGAGGGACGTTATACTTCATATTAATATCCCTGAACTGAGCAGAGCGGCGTGGCACCAAGGACCCCAGCTAGCGGCCGAGGCTGCTAGGACAAAGCTCACGCATAATAAACCATGGCGTCACCGGCGCGGTGGTGAACCTTTGACTAGCTCCATCCGGCGGAGAGCTCACACTCTTCTTTGGCAGTGGAAGTTGGCTGCCCAGCTCTCCTGGTGACTGGAAGCAGCGCTCCCCGGTGGCGGGGAGTTGGAACAGCAAAACAAGGCGTGAAGGGGCGCTCTCTCTATATCTCTCTCTCTCTCTCTCTCTCTCTCTCTCTCTCTCTCTCTCTCTCGTCCTCGCCGCCAGGGCGGGTCGGTCAGCGTGAGCAAGCGCAGCCTGGACGGAAGGGGCTGAAGCATCGTAGGATGAAGGGGGTCCTTGGGCTGACCTGGGGGGCACAGACAGACACGTCAAACCAAGCTGCAGCCTCCATAATCTGCAGTTCCACCAATGGCCACTTGAGGCTGGAAGCATGTTAAAATGTCAGACCTTACAGCAGAAATAAATAAATTTTACAGCCTGGTAAAAAAACTTTTTTTTAATAATAATAATTATATATATATATAAAGTTAATTGATACATTCACATTCGGTATATTCCCATTATAAAGGATAGGGGGATTTACAGGCGGAAACAGGCACTACACAGCTCTAAGCTGGCCGAGCCTTAGCCTGGATAGGCTGGGACACGGCGCTGGCTAGCTGCATCAAGACCCGCCTACTGGACAGGAGAGGTATTTTGATTGACATGCACACCGACCAACCATATAACTCAAGTCAGACGTGAAACTTACACAGAAGAATTTGTTGAAAGCTTAACGTAGGACTGTCTGACTGCAGGTGTTGGGCTGTGGTTACTGCTTAACATAAATGGAAAAAGTGAAATGATCAAATAAAGCTAGTTCATTATTATGAGCTCTGGGTCTGGAGCTGAAACACAACCCTGTCTCCAGCAGCTCTGGGTCTGGAGCTGAAGCACAACCCTGTCTCCAGCAGCTCTGGGGAGCACAGCGTGGTACCGTACCTACAGCTCAGCTCGCCTGTCTGACACATATTATGCAGCGTCCAGAACCACCAGATGTGCTGACGCACACACACATGCACACTGACATACACACACACATGCACACTGACATACACACTGACATACACACACACATGCACACTGACATACACACACACATTTTCACCACTGAATCACAGAGCAAGGAGCGTAAAGATGGGTAAAGATGTAAAGATGGCCGACCGACTAGGAGATAAAGGAACAGAGTGTGGGCATGGAGAGAGAGAGAGAGGGAGAGAGATATGATCTCAACAGCAAGCTCGTGTCAGATGCTAGTATGCACAATCTAGTATGTTAAAGATATTTCCATATTGTTTTAAGTATGGCGGTGTCATCCCCAGCTTCGCCAGCAGCCGGCAGCAACAGACATTAGCCCTAATTACTGTGCTACAACTCACCTGGTGCTGTTTAGTAGCCCCTATTTATACTCCTGTGTTTATTCCCTTGTTGTCTTGAGTTGAACTTATCTGCCAGAGGCTAGAACCCTTTGTACTGATATAGGTTTCATGGTTAAGTCTAGACACGCGAGTGTGTTGTTAGCAGTTTGTTTTTCATTAAATGATCAT
This sequence comes from Typhlichthys eigenmanni, assembly GCA_027564635.1. Lineage (NCBI taxonomy): Eukaryota > Metazoa > Chordata > Actinopteri > Percopsiformes > Amblyopsidae > Typhlichthys > Typhlichthys eigenmanni. The sequence continues at coordinate 469,061 of JAODUK010000022.1, forward strand.
TCTTTTGAACTCGTCCAGCGAGTGTGTTCCTACATCGACGTGACAGGCGGTCTTAACACATATTCCTAGTCCATACAGTACGATTCTCCTTAGGAGCTACCTGTCTTGTTAGAAAGTAAAATCAGATCATTGAAAAGATCAGACCAGATCATTGAATATGGAAACGTTTGACTGCTCAAGCATTCAGCTCAAATTATGTTTATGTTGTAATGGAATTGTCTGCTCTGGGCTCCATACTTACTGTCTGGCCTGCCAGAGAAAGCAGGGAGTTCTCTGGCAGCGTTTGTTCAGTCCTGGACATGCTCTGTTCTGGGGGAATCCAGTTCTCGTTGGCTAACAGAGGAAGACAGATTAGACCGAGAACACACAAGAAGCACCTGTTTTGGTCTGAGATGCTGGGGCTCTAGTGTGACATCTAGTGGCAGAAAATCATATAGGCACACTTTATTGTTTACTGGTCATATGGCTGTAGAAACACAGCTTGGGCTCATTGTCTTAAGATATTGGTGTCAATACCATGTTTTACTGTAAAGGCTATTTATGCTTTGTGTTGGGCAGACATACAGTATGCTACTTACCAGTACGATCAGATGTTGACTTTGCCTCCCTCTCTCTCCCTCTCTCTCCCTCTCTCTCTCTCTCTCTCGCTCTCGCTCTCGCTCTCTCTGGATGAGTTCGTAGGTTTTTCTGGTACAAGGCCTCGTCACACAGCTATTAAAACACACGCACAAGGATGTCAATCTGTTAAGCACACACATGCACACGCATGCACGCACGCACACACACAAAATACAAAGTACAAAGTACACAGTCATGATACCTGGTGGATAAAATATTGCATCTGTGCGCTATTACTGTGGAAACATAACAGGTCACAAGGTAAAGAATACCATATCTCTGCCTCTTTCTGCATTGTGCCTCTTTGGCCTTTGTGTGACACTAGTATATACTGTAGGGTTATGAAGTGATGCCACTTCACCATAACGTCTGCAGGCGTCAGCCTCACTAACTCATTACATGTGGTTTTCTAATTGAGCTGAGTGCTGCTGATTCTCTGGTCTCCATCTGGAAGGGATTATTCATATTGCCTATTTAATATCAAAGATGAATATGTTCAAGTGTTGCTTGGTTACTGCAGGAGTGTATAAAGCAGAATAACTACACATATAAGCATATCACACTTCCTATTCACTGTAATGCTATGATTATACTGACCTTTACTGTTTATCCCATAAAGCTAAGCTTCACTGCTTGTCTCAAAGATTAAGCCATGCATGTCTAAGTGCACACGGACGTGACAGTGAAACTGCGAATGGCTCATTAAATTAAATTTTGTATTATATTAGTTTTACGGCCATTTTGAAAACCCCCATTAAATGGGTGAATGTTTGCAACCAAACCGACCATGTCTTTAACAGATGGCACGCTTGTCTGGTCTTATCTTATCATGTTTAAAAGTAGTGCCGTCTTTAAGGTACTTTTTGTTTGTAAAGTACAGTGGCAGCGATGTGTCAACTTGGTTTTTCAGGCTACTATGCAACATCCGCGGGCACAAACAACTGGCGACTATGCCCGACTACACATTAGGCTATAGTCCTATACGGCGAAAAAGCACTGCCTATTTATGAGACATGGATTATTTAAATGTATCCTAGACTAGGGAAATTATAAGATATTTTCATTTTTCTTTTAGTAGATGCGTAATATGTCTGGGAATGTTCATACACGCTGCATTGAGCTGTGTATGACCATATCCACAGTATAGTGCATAAGATTTTGGGAGATTTAGGAATCTGTTACATTTCTCTAAATCTACACAAGCATACTGATATGAAATATATCCAGCATTTATGAATAATTTGTGATCACTGTTTTAACAGCTACACCACAACGCCTTGACAAACAGCTGTACTCAGAAACACTGTACTAACTAAAGCCCTGGTGTTTAGTGGCTACATGCAGCTTGGAGGAACAGACCTGGACCTCAGAACAATGAGGTGAACTTCTTCCCAAAACCAGAGATGGCTGTGGAGAACAGCACCAGAAAGCATAGTTAGCTAACAACCAGTGCCACGAACATATTACAAGTTTGATAGCAGCTACATGTGTTCTTAGTAGTCTTATTAGCCTTAGTAGTCTTAGTAGTCTTATTATTAGTCTTAGTAGTCTTAGTAGTCTTAGTAGTCTTAGTCTTATAATTAGTCTTAGTAGTCTTATTAGCCTGAGTAGTCTTATTAGTCTTATTATTAGTCTTAGTAGTCTTAGTAGTAGTATTATTAGTCTAATTAGCCTAAGTAGTCTTATTATTAGTCTTAGTAGTCTTATTAGCCTGAGTAGTCTTATTAGTCTTATTATTAGTCTTAGTAGTCTTAGTAGTCTTAGTAGTAGTATTATTAGTCTAATTAGCCTAAGTAGTCTTATTATTAGTCTTAGTAGTCTGAGTAGTCTTAGTCTTATTAGTCTAATTAGCGTAAGTAGTTTTATTATTAGCCTTAGTAGTCTTAGTAGTCAGTAGTCTTAGTACCCTTAGTAGTCTTATTAGTAGTCTTATTAGTCTTAGTAGTCTTATTAGTAGTCTTATTAGTAGTCTTAGTAGTCTTAGTAGTCTTATTAGTTTTATTAGTCTTGTTAGTCTTATTATTAGTCTTAGTAGTCTTAGTCTAATTAGTAGTCTTAGTAGTCTAATTAGTAGTGTTAGTATTATTAGTAGTCTTATTATTAGTCTTAGTAGTCCTATTCATAGTCTTATTCATAGTTTTATTAGTCTTAGTAGTCTTTATTCGTATGACAAATCAAGGGTCTCCACCTTCTCCCAGTTTCCCAGCCTGCTCAGCTGCTGATCCAGGGAGGATCTTGGATAATACGCTGTCTCCATCCACGCCTGGCTGGCCTGCCGCAGCGCTGCCGATACCTCCGGGCCTGGGAGCAGCCTTGGAGCCTGGGGGGGGGGGGGGGGGGGGGGGGGGGGGGGAGGGGGTGTAGAAGTAGGGACAAGACCAGCATGAAGAGAGAAAAATAGACAACACTGTTCAGACAGACTAAAGAGACAGACAGGCAGGCAGGCAGGCAGACAGACTATAGAGATAGACAGACAGACAGACAGACAGATAGATAGATAGGCAGATGGACAGGCAGACAGGCAGACAGGCAGACGGACAGACGGACAGGCAGATAGACAGGCAGACAGACTATAGAGATAAACAGACAGACAGGCAGGCAGATAGACAGACAGACAGACAGACAGACAGACAGACAGGAAGATAGGCAGACAGGCAGACAGGCAGACAGACAGGAAGATGGGCAGACAGACAGACAGACAGACTATAGAGATAAACAGACAGACAGGCAGGCAGGCAGACAGACCTATTCCAGTCAATGGGGGCTGGGGTGTCTTTGCGGCAGCAACAGGAACTGCCTTTGCTCCGATCGCTGTGATTGGAGGGATGTCGATCTTGGCCTGCGGGGGGGGGGGGGGGGGGGGGTGAAAAAAAAAAAAC
>JAODUK010000022.1:476617-487779 GCA_027564635.1 Typhlichthys eigenmanni
CGAAGAGATAATCGATTAATCGAAAAAATAATCGATAGATTAATCGACAAAAAAATAATCGTTTGGTACAGCACTAACTGCAACAAAGCTGAAAGGTGGGAAATGTGCATAAATTACCTCGAGAATAAACGTGAGACTTGATCATTGCCAACGCTCACGCCCAAATTGGCAAATGCCGACTTTAGTGTGCAAATGATCGTAGGCACAGATTTCTGTCGTACGCATGTTTAATAAATGACAGTAAGATCAGCACAGATGCTGCTTTTATGGTAGAAACAGTAAATGACTTGGTCTTCCCAAAACAAGCAATCTGACAGCAGAAGATGAGACACCTTGGCTTGGCGATGATAGGGGTCACTACGGTAACTAATCTTTTCAGCACGCACAGAGAATGGTAAGATAGCAGATTGCGAGATATTTGGTGAATTTGGCATAAAAGGTTATTATTATCTTACAATATCTTTTCTAAACCTATAAAACTATGACACATAAATCAAAGTTCTTGATGAATACTCTCCAAGAGATGATTTCAGTTAAAGCCCAACTCTGTGATTCGCTACATCTCACCCAATTGGCCCATTGTCCAACATGCTCACCTGGAAGGACTTGATGAAGGTCCACAGCAAGGTCCTGATGCCCTCCCCTCGGCTCAGCAGCTTGACCAACCGCATCACTCGAAACAGGCGGAAGAAAGTGATGGAGAAGCGGGCACTATCCTCCGTGTGCTGATGATTGACAGATCAAACAACCAATGAGTGAAGAGTAATGGTAGATTTCTATATAAGTCTACGTATACGGCTATCACAACATCATTAACCAACATTTATGTACTTGTATAAATGTTAGTGTTAGATTTTCTAGATTCCTTATAAGTAGTCATCTTGTGATCTTTAACTAAAATTAAAACTTAAACTGAAAGCTGAGTGGCGCCATCTGCAGACCAGAACAGCTATGACACAGAGCTTCCACCAACAACGACAATCAAGACAATGCACACAGACACATGAAAGCATAGCAAAGTGGTCATACACTAGCACCAATACAGGTCTTCCGTCCTCCTACGCTCGGACAAGCAGACAAAACATGACAAAGGGTTGTTGTGAACAGTGGGGAAAGGCGACGTGTGATGCTGCCAACCTGGTTGCAAATGCATAAACAACACGTTTGCAGTGGAACGAGCATCTGATCCATTCCCCGTGTGCATGGGCAAAACTGGACCCAGACAAACAATGTTGACTGAATAGTGAAACTGAAGCCAGAGTGCCACAACCAACCGGTGTGAAATCATAGCAAAGCAAAACCTGTTTCACCCACAGATCCTCACAGACCCTCACACCCACAGACCATCACAGACCCTCACAGACCCTCACAACCACAGACCCTCACAGACCCTCACACCCACAGACCCTCACACCCACAGACCATCACAGACCCTCACAGACCCTCACAACCACAGACCCTCACACCCACAGATCCTCACAGACCATCACAGACCCTCACACCCACAGACCCTCACACCCATAGACCCTTACAGACCCTCACACCCACAGACCCTCACACCCACAGATCCTCACAGACCCTCACAGACCCTCACAACCACAGACCTCACACCCATAGACCCTTACAGACCCTCACACCCACAGACCCTCACACCTACAGACCCTCACAGACCCTCACACCCACAGACCCTTACAGACCCTCCCACCTACAGACCCTCACACTCCATCACAAACAAAACAGCACATGGTAGCGTTTCCAACAATCACTGATAAATAATATCTGGAATTTTGGACAATGGGGGAAATTGGGGGCAGGGTTTGGGCAGAATGGGGGGCTTATCTTACCCCTGGTTCCACTACCACCTTGATGACAGGAATGGCTTCCGATTTGAAACCAAAACCGGAGGTTAAACTGAGGTTAAACTGAGTTTACACCACCAGACATGACACAAATCACAACAAGATGCTGAGTCTTTGTATTTCACGGTTACCTTTTATCTAGACACCTAGCAACAACACCGCTATCGCTTTAACACATCCAAGAGAGCAAAGGAAAAACGTGCAAAATACCGAAGCCAACCACAAGCATCACATGGACACAAAAAGTTCCTCATGCACATGCATAAGTGTTTCCCAAACAACTGTCCTATCTTATCATAATGCACGTACTGCAGCTGAGTCTTACCTCATCCAAATAAGGCTTTAACTGACATTTATATACCGTTAGAAGCTAAATATCAGCATAAACAGTCCATGTTTTCATGTGCCCCAGTTCTCTCGTATAGTACAGTATAGGCAACATTCCCAAACTAGACACTAGATCCATGTAATCGCATGAAACATTTTGCAGTTTAACGTTTAAAATGGTTGGCGATGTGGAGATATTGTCACTATGATCAGACAGCACAGCAACAAGCATGGCGTTAAGTCACTGGTATTGACGTTACGGAAGGACATGAGTAATTGAGTAACTTAATACTTCTTTATTCCCTCTCAGCTGACGAAATGCTCCTCTCCACAACTCTCAATATAACAGTTAATATATATAATATAATAATAATAATATATAATGGTAATTAACATGGTTTCATTCATGAATAGAGCTGATACATGCCAGCATGTTTAAATTCAGTAAATGTTTAATGTGTTTGATGGGTACTAAATGCCTACCCAGTAAGAATATTGAATCATAAGCAACCTAAAAATGTAAATAAAAAATACACATTCATTTATAAGACAAATACCTATTTTACCCTTGGTTATAGTAATGATATTTAGTAATAATAGTAATTATAGTAATATTTTCAGAACAAAAGCGTGCAGAAAAAAAACAACATGTCGATAGTGAATTAAACTCTGATGATACTGCAAGGCTTGGGTCTCGTCACATGGGCACAGGGTAAAGGTATGTGTGTGTGTGTGCATGCGTGTGTGAGACTCATGTACTTTGCTACTTACATTGATCTCAGTGATGGCAAAGTCTACCACGCTACCCACAACAATCAAGGCATCAAACGTGTTCCATGCATCAGCGAAATAGTGCTGCAAGCCCACAGACACAGACAGACAGGATGAGAGAGAGAGACAGGGAGAGAGGGAGATGGGGAGACAGGGAGACAGGGAGAGGGGGGAGATGTGAGGAAAGAAGGCAAATAAAAAAGACAGATAAGAGAAGGAATAAGAATGATTGATACAAAGCACATCAAAACATCTGCAATAGGACAGCAATGTATGTTCAGGCTTCACAGACACAGGGATGTGATAGAAGAGATGTTTAAATGGTTAAAATGTCTCTCCTAATGTAGTCTCGTGGGGCAGAGGCGTAAGCTATCGTCTAAAACCGCTGGGGGCCATCTGTGAGCTGGTGCTCACTTCAACACAGTCCCACCGGAAACGTTGACAAAAGATGGCTTTGTATTTGATAAATGTTTGCTGTGAACGTCACAAATCTCATCAATCTTGGGATGTTAATAGTGAATTCAGTAGGTCAGGTCAGCTCCAGTGGTGGTGTGGTGTAACCTGACCCACAATGCACCTGGTGAACAGGGTCTGGACCCACAATGCACTTGGCGAACAGGGTCTGGACACGCTCCATTGGGAAGAGCTCACAGCTATTTCCCCCTACGTAGACCTCTGGTTAATTGTGAAACCATTAAAGCAACCTTTAACCAATCAGCTACAAGTGTTTCCATCTCTTCATCTAGCGCAACCTAACCTGACACACCAGATAGATGTGTCTTAACAGACACATGCATATCATCTGGGGAGCTGTCCATTGAAACTGTTCCAAATAGGCAGCTGCTTTCAAAGAAATTATTTGCATTATCTGTTGAAGTCTGTTGTTATCCACTCTTGCAGTAGAAACGTTGGAAGAGTAAAAACATATTTTCCATTCAGAAAAGCCTTTGCTCTTCTAACATCATCTCTAGGTTGTTTTCAAGTCGCCTACGTCACACCTAAACCACATCTGTAGCTAAAGTCAACACACTTGGTTTACCAGCCTGAAACACCATGATTTCCAAGCTCTCCAGACTGATTCTCGCAGCAAAGTCAAACTGAAGCTCACGAGAATAAGGCTAAACTCTACCACCATTTGACAATTAACATCAACGTCATCACATTTAGTCACGCCCACTGGTTGCTGATTGGTCCACCATCCAAGGTGGCTGTATGAGTGCTAAAATGACAACAGGGTCTTCCAGACTATAAGATCAGCAAACAAGATAAGATCTCACCTCAAACAGAACTCAGCACATAGTGACGTAGTGGCATCTGAACTGCTCTCCACCCCCTCCCTGCGTGACTCCCACCTGTGTCTAATGAAGCCGCGATGTGGTGCACCGTAGCTACATGTGCCAGAGATTAGCCCAAACCAGCCTATATGGATAGATTCACTCTGGTGCCAGAGATTAGCCCAAACCAACCTAAACGGCTAGACTCACTCTGGTGCCAGAGATTAGCCCAAGACAACCTAAATGACTAGACCTACTCTGGGGCCAGAGATTAGCCCAAGACAACCTAAATGACTAGACCTACTCTGGGGCCAGAGATTAGCCCAAGCCATCGTAACTAAATCCACCACTTCACAAGAAGACGGGAACGAAAGGAGGTTAAGGAAGCCAAGGAGGGAGAAATGAAGGCAAGCAGGATGCTAGGAAGCTAGGGGAGGAGGAGAACGGCGGTATACGAGGGCACAGGGACGGCGGGCTGGCGGCCGGCTGGCGGCAGGGTACCTGGCTGAGGGCGATGTCCACCACGCTGCCAACCACCACCAGGCCATCAAACACGTTCCAGGCATCCCCGACGTAACCCTGGACGGCCACCAGGGGGCGCCATGGGGGAAGGGGAGCAGGGGACATGCAGGGAGGAGCGGAGGGATGATAGGAGAGGTTGGTTACAGTTAGGGTAACTGACCTGTGTGTGTGTGTGTGTGTGTGTGTGTGTGTGTGTGTGTGTCACAGACAAAGGTCACAAAGTGCTGTACAGTAAAATCAATGCAAACAAATAAAATGCTACATCGTACAAAATAAAAGTACATTATAATATAAAACTAAAACCTAACACTATGTTACTAATTAAAAGCTTGAGCTGCTTTTTAAAAGCGGCCACAGAATCTAAGGCTCTTAAGGCTAAAGGGAGAGAGTTCCCCAGCCTTGGTGCCACAGCACCAAATGCACAATCACCTCTCGTCTTAAAATGTGTTCTTGGAACCATTAAAAGCTTTTGGGAAGAGGACCTCAGAGACCGACCAGAAGTGTTTGGATGTAATAAATCCAAGATGTAAATAGGCGCTTGACCGTGCATGGCTCTGCAGGTAATTATCAAGATTTTAAAATTGACTCTAAAACTGATAGGAAGCCAATGAAGGGCCTCAAGCACAGGAGCAATGTGCGCTCAACGTTTAGTCCCAGTTAAAAGCCTAAAAACCTAGCAGCTGCATTTTGAACAACCTGTAGTCAGTCCATGGTTGATTTATTCAAACAGGTGTACAATGCATTGCAGTAATCCAGACGTGATTAAATAAAAGGCAAGTGTGTGTGTGTGTGTGTGTGTGTGGGGGGGGGGGGTCTTATTAATGGATTTGTTCCTGGTGTATTATGGTGTTGGGAACAAGTAATGTAAAGCTATGTAACGAGCTGATAGGTTTACCACTGGAGAGGAGAGGAGATGAGAGGGGCAAGAGAGGAGAGAGAGGGGCAGGAAAAGGGGGACTTACCCTGGGTTTGAAGGCAACAAGCTTCAGAACCATCTCCACAGTGAAGACCCCGGTGAAGACCATGTTGAGGATGTCCATAGCATAGTAGAAGAGCGGAGACTGGCCGTAGTGCTGGACAGGGATGGCCAGGAGGTCAGAAACAGAAGCAAAAGCTAACTACATGGGTGACACACATTAGCTACTGTTTACACGCGTTAGCTAATATTTCACCGCGTTAGCATAAGTTCCCACGTATTAGCTAATGTTTCAAAGCGTTAGGTAATGGTTTCATGCATTAGCTAAAATGTCCACATGTTCATCAATTTCCAATGCGAAAGCTTCAGGCCCCATGTGTTAGCTAATGTTTCAATGCATTTGTTAATGTTTCCTTGTGTTATGTAACGTTCCCATGAGTTAGCGTCCACATGTTTGCTAAAGTTTCCATGCGTTAACAAAGCCCAAGACCTTCCAGCTGGGTGTCAAACTCCCAGCCCATCAGACCATCCTGCAGCTAAGTACATCTACACTCAAACACACACACGCCCATGACACGCTGCCCCCTGATGGCCAGGAGGTCCCACTACACTGGCATATACCTGTATGGCCAGGCAGAGAGTGTTGAGCAGGATGAGGATGAACATGACATACTCGAAGCCCGTAGAGTTGACCACGTACCAGAACCGGTACTGGTACGGGTTCTTGGGGATGTAGCGCCGTAGCGGCCGCGCCTTCAGCGCATACTCCACACACTGGCGCTGAGAGAGGGGCGCACGCACACACACACACATGCACACACACGCACGCACACACACGCAGACACAAACAACCCATCACATACCATAAACTGTATACACATATAGGCTTAACGTTAGCTAACAGCATACACCGGATTCAATATACTACATAAATACACCTAAACTGCAGCTACTAATTATGTTTATTTAACACGGTTCACTCAAGATTCTAGCACCTGGAAAATGACAGAAATATCACTAAGTGCCACATTTACATGTTTGCTAAAAGAAATGGCCAAACATACATGTGCATGATACAGGACAGGTCTCGTCTCGGACTCAACCGCATTTTTATTCGGTCTTGTCTCAGCCTCGGACCAAGAGGTCTCGGGGTTTTACTTCGAGACCGGTCAAGACCACAACTGCGGGAATATAATTATTGCCGCCCGGTGTATGTCTAATGATAATTACTGGTCTGGTCTGGTCTGGTCTCGGTCTGCCTTGGTCTTGGTCTTGACTCGGTCTCGAATCCTCAAAGTCTTGGTCTTGTCTCGGTACACTCTGGTTTCGGTGAAGACTTGGTCTCGGATTAGTCGGTCTCGACTACAACACTGATACTGGACGTTACCTGCACGCCAGCATACAGGTTATAACAACCACACACGCACGCCCAGGCCCCATCCCAACCTGGTTCTTGTCCAGCTCACAGTTCCTGTACTCCTTCTCCCCCTGCTCTTGGAAGGTGACGATGACGAAGCCCACAAAGATGTTCATCATGAAGAAGGCGATGATGATGATGTAGACGATGAAGAAGATGGAGATCTCCACCCGGTGGTTGTAGATGGGCCCCATGTTCTCCGCGTTGGAATCAATGGCCTTGTACAGCAGCCTTCAGGGTAGAGAACCACATGTTACTTAAAGGTGGAGTCGTCTGGAGAAAGCCTGTTTATCTGAACTACATCAAAACAAAACCACGCCCCCTTCAGCGCCACAGGCTGATCACTCAGAAGCTCCGCCCCCTTCAGTGCCACAGGCTGCTCCCTCAGAAGCTCCGCCCCCTTCAGTGCCACAGGCTGCTTCCCCAGAAGCCCTCCCCCCCACAACATTGGGCACACATTGCAAAGGCTGAGATAGTGTTGTGTGGCGTGGTCCTATTTAAAGAGCAAGCGCAGTGCAGAAACACCAGATAATTATATTATATTCCCATTGATGGTTGCTACAAAACACAAGTATACAACATTGTAAACGTGTAAACCGAATGTCTAGAAATGTCGTTTAACGTTTCACATTATTTAGTAGACCTCAGTTGTAGTGGAAATGAAAACGGAAAAACAGACCCCTGAGGCCCCCCCAACCCACTAGTCTTGCAGAGCCAGCCTTTACTTGCGTCAAGTCTGGGACAGCAGCAGCTAACTGGCCAAGATCCGGATGAGGATGGATGGATTGACCAAGATGACCTATGATCAATCTGAGGCCACAACAGCATTTCTACAGGTAACGCATGGTAGACTTAGCTGTCTGCATACGTCAGCCACATATGAGACCGGAAGCGTTCCGATTTTAAAATGCATTACAATGCTTTTGTTAATAGTCCAATATCTTAACATCCATGGTTGCTACTCACGCTGGCCAGCCCTCGAAGGTGGAGACGGTAAACAGAGCCATCATGGCCATGAGAACGTTGTCGAAGTTAAAGTCACTGTTGTACCAGATCCTCTCCTTCACCATGGGCATGGCTGTGTCCCCATTACTGTACAGGATATAGGTCCCTCTGCAGGACGGGAGGACACATTACACAATGACAATGGGGTACCCTACCTATTTCCATAGTTCTCCTTCTGTATCGTCATCCATCCATCTCTCTCTCTCTCTCTCCAATCCCCTCCATCTCAGAGGAGGCATTCTCGTGACCGTCTCCTCCATCTCCACCAGTCTCATCAAAATCCAACACAATGTCTTATTTGTGCTGGATTTCTGCCTTTCCAGTTCTCAGTGGAGGACACTTTAATATGATCAGTGTGTGCCTTAGGACCATACGTTATATTGTCCAAAGTCATCATACACACGCGCACACAAGAAAATATGTTTGCTGCCATAGGCAGAAAGACACAATGCACATTCATGCACGGACACGCGCACACGCGCACACACACACACTACATACTTGCACTCTCTGGGGATGACCTTAGCTTCATCAGTGCAGCGGGAGAACTTCCCCTGTGGGTGGAAAGCGACAGTCAGACTGCACTCGCACTGCCGTTCACAGTCAGGGCCACGGCACGCTTACTAAAAAACATCAAAACATTACGTTGCCTACTTGGTTTCAGGCCAATTATTTTGTCCACATAATCGTTCCACTGGAAAACCTGATGTCCACTGAGCTACCAGAGTTATGGAGTGCATCCCATTCAGATACTGCGCATGCGTTTTTTTTTGCTTTTGGCAACACTGCTCAGTGGTTCTTCACGAGAAGGTAGATGGTTCTTGTGTGTTGTAGCCAGTTGCTCCTGAATACTCTCGTCCAATAAACATTACCGCCATGCTGTTTGTAATGAAACAACGATGACTTCAGTTCCGTGCTCGGGCACGTTTGCGATCACACTGATGCCTACCGCGCCTGAGTCCAACCAAACCGTGCCCTGGCCCACCTCTTTGGGCCACGGCACGCTTAAGCGATCACACTAGTCAAACGAACCGCACTTTGGGGTCAAACGAGCTCGGGCACGATTTAACTGGGCCAAGTGTGAGTACGCCCTTAAAGGTGGAGTCAGCCATGCTGGAGAAAGACAAAATCAAAACAAAAATACACCTCTCCCTGCAGGGCCATTGGCTCCCTCATAAGATTCACACACACACACATTGGACAGGCATTGCCATGGCTGGGGTGGTGTTGTGTGGTGCGGTCTGCACCACTTTGTTTGTGTTTTTACAGTGCCAGGGCTGTGCTGAAACACTGTGCAGCTAGCAGACAGTGCTGACCCCACCTTTAATGTTCAAACACAAGCAGATGATTGGACAAATCAGAACAAAAGTCACATAGGGATACTTTTCTGAACACAGACAAACACATATTTCACTACAAGTCCCACAATGCACCACTCCTCCCGTGTGCACCTTGAAGAGCTGCACTCCGATGCAGGCAAACATGAACTGCAGCAGGGTGGTGACGATCATGATGTTCCCTATGGTGCGGATGGCCACGAGCACACACTGCACCACGTGCTGCAACGCACACGCATACATACATACATACATAAGGTCTTCTCACTGCCCTTAACATCCACAACATAACTATATATTGACTAGTAGTGATACATAAGGTCTTCTCACTGACCTTAACATCCACAACATAACTATATATTGACTAGTAGTGATACATAAGGTCTTCTCACTGACCTTAACATCCATAACATGATTATATATTGACTAGTAGTGATACATAAGGTCTTTTCACTGACCTTAACATCCATAACATGACTATATATTGACTAGTAGTGATACATAAGGTCTTCTCACTGACCTTAACATCCATAACATGATTATATATTGACTAGTAGTGATACATAAGGTCTTCTCACTGACCTTAACATCCATAACATGACTATATATTGACTAGTAGTGATACATAAGGTCTTCTTATTGACCTTAAGTCCTTTAGCCCTGTTGATGGCTCTGAGGGGACGCAGGACCCTGAGGACACGCAGGATCTTCACTACCGAGATAGCAGAAGACCTGTGGAGGGGACAGAAATGGTTACTGACGGGACAGGACAGACAACCACATGGTTACTGACAGGACGGGAAGGGTCATAGGTCATTGGTCATAGGGTTACTCACTGAATACCAAAGGACAGCAGTGAAACGCCCACCACCAGCAGATCCAGGAGGTTGAAGTAGTTTCTACAAAATGCCCCTTTATGTAGGAATGCTCCAAATGCTGTCATCTGGGCACAGGAGATACCAGGATCAGCTACACACACACACACACCCATGCACATGCACACACACACAGGCAAGTACACACACTCACACACGTGCATGCACACACACACAAATAGCTTGGTGGTTTCAGAAACCAGTGAATATAATTGGTGAATTATAAATTACTATAAATGCAATGATTTCACCAACTTTGATTGGTTGTTAACATGATTTTGTACACGGCAGTTACAGTGCTGAAAACATTATATATTACATATATAAAACATTATATATCATGTTGGGGTTTTTCTATGCTATCATTTGGTTGAAAGCCAAATCAAATAATGCTGCATTGTCTATGGTGGGGTGATATGCTAATTGTATACATGCAAAGTAAATGTATATAAATACACATAGGCCTATACCTCTTCAGCAGCTATTAATAAAGGCAATGTTCCATTGTTCATTCAAATTGTTATGTTTTATAGGACATAACAGGTTATAAAAACAAATGTTCCACGCACTCACACACACACACACACCAAATGTAAATTGAAAGGACACAGCGCATGCCATCCCAGAGAAATGCCCGAGCATTTCCCAAGCAGCTTAAACCAGTGAGCATATCACCCTTATTGGGGCTCATAAGCTTTGCCTGACTGCAGCTTATGCTTACGTTCCCAAAAACATGGTCTTTGGGGGGCAGGACAGTGTATTAGCTTTAGAGAGCAGGGGAGATAGGGGGAAGAGAGAGAGAGAGAGAGAGAGAGAGAGAGAGAGAGAGAGAGAGAGGGGGAGAGAGAGAGGGAGGGGG
>JAODUK010000022.1:505516-536733 GCA_027564635.1 Typhlichthys eigenmanni
CGGTATATTTCATGGTCAGGAAGGAATTCAATTAGCCTACATTATAATGTATGTGTGTGTGTGTGTGTTTGTCTGTGTGTGTGTGTAGTTCATGGTCGGGAAATAAATAAATTAGCCTATATTATAATGTGTGGGTCTGTAAAGTAACGTGTGTGTGTACACTCCACAGCGTCCTGTGAACAATCCCCCAGTTGTGCCCACAGAACCGATCGGCACGGGCGCCAACAAGTATGTTTACTTCGTGTGCCAGCAGCCAGGCATGCCCTGGGTGAAGCTCCCTCCCGTCACACCCACGCAAATCAACGTTGCTCGCCAAATACGCAAGTTCTTTACCGGGCGACTGGACGCCCCGGTTGTCAGTTTCCCGCCGTTCCCGGGCTGCGAGGCCAATTACTTGAGGGCCCAGATCGCCCGCATCTCGGCCGGGACGCAGGTCAGCCCTCTGCACTTCTACAAGATCTTTGAGGATGAGGATGCTGAAGAAGACGAGGTGCAGAAAGACTTCTTCCCGCAGCTCTACTTGGAGAACAGCGAGTTTAATGGGATTCCCAACCGTAACCGCACCAAGCTGTCTGCGTGGGTCCACCACACAGAGCACATCCTGCAACAGGTGAGTCGTGCAGCAAGTTACCGCCAATCAGGGTGGGTTAAGTGAGATGACGTTGAAATCAAGTGTGTTTAGAAATGGTGGTAGAGCTAGATGAGGCGATCAAAACAGTTGTAACAACGCCGATTGGTTCAACACTGTCCAATAGTTTCACAATTAACCAGAGGTCTACAGCCAGTAGGAGGCAGCAACTGTGAACGCTCCCCAGTGGAGCGTATAACCAGACCCCATGTTCACCAAGTGCATTGTGGGTCTAGTTACACCAGCGTCTGCGATGCGTCGCCAAAGTAGGATTGATAATGTCGCGTTCAGGTTAGTCTCAGCCTCTTCCGTCCACCAGCTATTCGTCATATAGGCAACTCCGTGCTGAACGTCTGTTCACAATGTCACTGTCTCCGTAATTTCCGGTGCAATGATAGCTCAGTGCTTTATTTACTCATTTAAATTAAAACATGTATTTTAATCAGTAACCGAAGCCTACAAACTGTACAGATTTACAAAACCTGTACACAGCCAGAGTCCTGTTGTTTAGGTTTCCTCATTGCAAGTTTAACGTCTGACTTGGTCATTGAGTTACGTAGTTGGTCGTCCGCATGTCAATTAAAACACCTTGCTTGTTAAGTGGGGGGGGTACTGACACAGTTAGCCAGCGCTGTGTCCCTGACTTTCCAAAAAAGGTAAGGCTGGCTCTGCAAGACTACGATCAGGTTAGTCTCAGCCTCTTCCGTCCATTAGCACTATGTCACAAAATGTAGGCTAATTGAATTCCTTCCAAAAAATTCCTCAGTGTAAATGTTACGTTTGATTTGTTCATTGGTCGTCGTGCATGCCAATCAAAATACCTCTCCAAGTAGGCGGGTATTGATGCAGTTAGCCATCGCTGTGTCCCAGACTTTATGTGTAATAGAGACTTGTCTCTGTGAGACTATACTATGCTACGCTATGCTATGCTATGCTATGCTACGCTACGTGGTATGTTATACCAACATGCTGACCGAGTGTTGTAGATGCAGCAGTGCCATGAATACAAACCCTATGATAACATGCTAACGTAGCATACAAATATACCATAGACACCATTCTTCCCTGTAGGGTGTCTGCACCTGGGTCAACATGGCAAAAAGGCCAATAATGGATAGAGTGTACGGGTCCAAGGAGACGGGGGACGAAGAGGATGAGGAGGAACAGGAAGAGGTGGAGGAGATGGATGAGGAGGAGGAGGAGCAGCTGAATGAGGAGGAGCCAGAGATGGGGCCTGGGATCCTCACACCCCTCTCAGAGGACGCAGGTCAGTGTTGGTACCAACGTCCTTATAGGCAAGTCTGGCCACTTGGCAGACATCTTGGTAGGGTCGAAGCGTCAACAGGCAAGTCTTGCCACTCAGCAGCCATCTTGGTAAGGTCAAAGTGCCAATAGAGAGCCGAAGTCAATTCCGCATTATGGGACCATAGTTGTATGCAACACACAAAATATGTATGGTAGTCAACAGCGAAAATAAAATTCATTTTAGATCTCTTTTATGAATTGAGACACGAAGTACACATATGATGTTTGACTATTTAAAAGAAAATTGTTCAAGTCAAGAACGCTGCAGTTTGTTGTGAAACTATAAAGTAAGCTTTAGTTTTTTGTGTAACCGCTCAGTGAACTACAGCTTTTGTCTCGCACAACACACGTCCCCAAAACAATGCTCTTTTCGGCTTGTGGGTTGTGGCGCGAAAACGTTGCGACACGGGGTTTGTCGTCTTACTAATTATATTTTTTCAGTCTTATACTTCAACAAATGCACAACAAACAGAGACTTTCTTCACTCTAATAATTTGCTTTTAAATTGTCAAACATCATATGTGTATCGTGTCGCAAAGCAAATATATTTTTTCCAAACTAAGGTCTTCTGGGCAGATATTATGAAGATTGTCTAATTGGACAGGGGAAGAATCATAACTACACTTTCAGTGGTCACCGGGACATAAAACCTGCATGTAAACAGTCAACAGTCAAATAAAAATAGCTTCAAATGTTTGGTGAGTTTTCCCCGCAGGTTGTACAACTACTAGCCAAGTGTCAGCTTGAATCAGTGCAATGACACGATTGGCTAATTAGGTTAAGGTGTGTCAGTTATAAAGCAGGCAATGAAATCTTGTTAAAACCTTCTTAAAACCTGGAGAGTTGGAGTGGAATTAAGGACTGTCCTGTACAGATGAGCTGGCTTTGGCAGAGACTACAATGTACCTGTGTAGATAAACTGGACCGGACGGCGTCACTGAGCTCATTCTGGCTCAGCGATTCCCCCCGGTGGTGGTTCTGGGCATTGAGACTTGTTGCCTGTACATGTGTTCCTGTCAGCTATGGATGGCAGTCCTGCCTGGAGCGTGAGGCTGTCCTCCACCCGCGCACCTGAGCATGCGCTGACGGTGCTCCGCTCCAACCGCTGGCCCGGCGCGCACGCCTACACCCGCAAGAGGTCAGGAAATGTCTGGGGCAGACACATTGCTTTACGGCACACTTTACGGTGCACTTTACTGCACGTTTTACACTTTTTTGGTGGGTTGTGAGAATGGAGAACTACACGACAAACCCATTTCACAATACACTTACTTTACTACACGATACACCCACTTTGCTACATGACACACCCACTTTACTACATAACACTCTTACTACACGACACACACTCTACTACACTACACACCCACTTTACTACTCAACTCACAAGACACACCCTTTTTGTGGGCGTGTTGTGCAGTACTGCGAGTCTGTAGTTCTTGTTCGCACTAGGAAGTTATCTAAGGGGGTGTGTGGTGTCAATCACTCACTCACTCACTCTCTCTCTCTCTCTCTCTCTCTCTCTCTCCCCTCTATCAATTGAAATTCAAATGTTGCTTAACTGGCATGACAAGTGTACAGTTACTTATATTGCCAAAGCAGTACAGGATAAACAAGTAAAATAAAACTAGAAAATGTCCAACATTTATAACATACAGTACATACGTGTATGTATTTGAATCCTCTCTCTCTCTCCCTCTCTCTCTCTCACTCTCTGTCTCTCCCACCCCCACCCCCCTCTCTCCTCGTTTGGAGGACCTTCGAGAACATCTACGTCGGCTGGGGTCTGAAGGCCGTGGAGGAGCAGTACACTGTGCCCCTGCCCCCGCTGCCCCAGGAGGAGTACCCCGTGGGGCCGGACGTGACCGAGGCGCTGGACCCCCTGCTGTCCATGGAGCTGTCCGTCAAGGCTGCCAAGGAGAGGAGGGAGAAGCGCGGCTTGGGCGATGAGGAGGGAGACGGGGAGGAGAAGGACAAGGAAGGGGAGGAGGAGGAGGAGGAGGAGGAAGACGATGACGATGACTAAACCGGAGGGACCGTCAATAAATGAGATAGGGGTCATAAACAAATACACTCTCTCCACTTAGAAGATGGAACATGGATGTTAATAGCATAAGATGATGATGTCATATCGTTGAATGATTTGGAAAAATAAATGTGACTCCTTGTCAATCATTGTGTTCGTTTCTTATACGTGGTCCTGCCTGGTTGATAGCATGGACAACTTTTCACATCTGGGCATCACATTGGGCATTTTATTTATTTATATTGGGTCGTCCCGGCCTTTCTGTGTGGAGTTTGCATGTTCTCCCCGTGTCTGCGTGGGTATCCTCCGGGTGCTCCGGTTTCCCCCACAATCTAAAAACATGTTGGGTTCACCCTTCAGCCAGTGTCATGTGACCAGTGACACTGGCTCTGATCAGGAGTCGGTCCCCGGGCGCTGCACAGCGGCTGCCCACTGCTCCTTTGAGGGATGGGTTAAATAAATGCAGAGGATGAATTTCGCAACATGTATGCGTGTGTATGTGACAATAAAAGCACCTTTACCTTTACCTTGGCTTTACTTTACTGTAATTGGCACTAGCAATTCAATGCGTCAATAAAAAAAGTAGCCCTACACGGGAATACAAAGCTAATGGCACGATGGGTGGATTCTGGTCAACACATATGTGTTACACTATACAAGAAAAACATACTGTATGTCGTCGCAGTGTAACAAACGTAGCTGCCTGCTAGGTACGTATCATATATCATCCACTACCTCTATAATGTACTCTGTACCTCTACCACAGCTTTCGTACCTTCTCGGCTACCATCGTGTCTTCCTGAGGTCACATGACATGTTTACTGTGCGATCCAGCGCAAAGCATTTGGACCGCAGTTAGCTACGATATTCGTAGTTGTAAGCCAATTTGGCCATATTAACTTATATGTAGCTCTTGAACATCTGTTAATAAAGATACTAGCGCCGTGTATTTTCCATCTGCACGGTACGTACGGCGTGCGCGTCGCGTTGGACGCGTGCACACGCTAACTCGGTAGCATTGTATTAGCATTAGCTAGGGCATCTGTACGCGTCGGAGCTTCGAGGAACCAAAACAGCGCTATTTGTGACCAACATGGATAACACCAACCAATCTATCACATCGGGGCTTTCATCTACAACTGCTTCAACAGCAAGCAACTGTATCGCTAATAGTAATACATCTACAAGTGCCTGCAGCACCCCGTCGGTTACAGGTAATGTAGGCTATGTAGCCAAGATGAACTAAACTAACACGTTTTCAACTCAGTTCAGATGCTTTTTCTTATGAAAAAGATGGGAAAGTACCATTTTTTTATACAATGTCAAAGTTACAGCATGCAATTTTCATTGCGAAACACTAAGTGTTCGTAGAGCTCTAATACGTGAAACTGGTTTGTTTTTTGTCCAGGAAACTCTTATCTTTGACATGTTTATTTAGCAAATAGCAACATCATGATATAATTTTGCATGTGTATTTGTTACAGCCCCAGCTACCATGGTGACACCATCATCAGACACATCTGTATCCAACGGTGTTTATGTTCCTGGTGGCATTGCAAATGGTGATGTGAAGCCGGTCGTTTCCACTATGCCTCTGGCCGATTTTCTCATGCAACTGGAAGATTACACTCCCACGGTAAACCGAGTCACTTTTATAAGCAAGTGACTGTTTAGAAATGTTGTCCCGTCAAGTTAACTATGTACCTATTAAAACCTTGTAAATAGTATAAATCTTGGTACTCACTTCAGTGTTTTTTTTTTACCCCAACCATCATCATCATCATCATCATCAGATCCCTGATGCGGTCACAGGTTACTACCTCAACAGAGCTGGCTTTGAAGCATCAGATCCAAGAATGTAAGTCGTTTTTATGTAGCTAATTTACCTGCGTGTTTGGTCGTTGGGTGGGGGGCCAACTTGACAAAGGTGCCTAACTGGTGTACAAAACGTTTGAACTGTAACGAAATCAACTGTATTGTACAATATTTATCTTTCTGGGATTTTGTTGAGGAAAGAGATGACATCAGAATGTCAACAAGCCAAATAGTAAAATAGATAATATAGTAATTTTAAATGAAACTGCTACTTTAAAAGGTGAAATAATGAAGAAGGTTAGTTCCGACCAAGTGATTTGATTGGACAGAGGCATTCCAATATTTCAGTCTAACGCACTGGGACTATGCATGTATCACTCCACTTTACCAGTGTTCTTCTAATAACTGTTGTTAATTCAAAACACTTACAAAACACTAACAAACTTATAAACTGTTCAAGTGACTTTACTTCACTGGCGGCATGTAGATAGGAAACAGGCAAATGTAGATGACTACATGATACAAACATGGATGTATTGGATACAAATTATCTCACCTGCTGTACCGTTTAGAACTATGGTTGCGGGACTATTTGTGTTGGCGGAGCCAAATGAATCATTAAAACAAACAAACAAATGATTTTCTGTTGGCGCTTATTACTATAATTTATAAATAAAATGCACGTGTTGAACTGTTGTATAAAAGCAATTACACACTCGAGGTTGTACGTTAGACTGAATATCCGCACGGCTGTGATTATCTTCAGCACTCGGCCTTCTGGAAGGGAGAGGTGCTTTTGATTTGAGTTTGAAGTTAACAAGTGTTCTCGCTTGCTAACTGACTGACCCTGCCTTTAACTATAAGGGCCTGTATCCACCAAACGCGTTTATAGCTCTGGAAGCGTCCACAACCTCATTTTCAGGGAGCTTCTCTCAAGCACTTATTGTTATTACTAGGTGACAAAAAATTTATTCTAGTGCTTCCGCATTCATTTGTTGTCAACGTCAACAATAGTAGTGTGTTATGACTACTAGGCAATGTGATGACTTTAGAAAAGTTAGCAAAAATTATAGAGATAAATTGTATCCTGTCATTAATAGGATCAGTTTCTCTGCAATTGTTGACAAGGTTGATTTTGTATGTCCAACAACCTTCCTCGATTTTAATTGGTCAACAAGAGAAGTGACATTGACGAGCCCAGCGCTGTTCCAAAAGTTGAACTGTTTTAAACTGAAAGCGCTCGGGCTCGGAGCACAGCGGTAAAAAGCGTGGTAAGCGCTGAAGTCCATAGGGTTTGTATTGAAAATAGGTGCTCTTGTTGCTAAAAGCGTGTTCGGTGGACTTAAGCCCTAAAGGTGGTATTTGTTTGACGTTTTTCAGAATCCGCTTGATCTCCCTCGCCTCTCAGAAATTCATCTCAGACATTGCCAACGATGCGTTACAGTACTGCAAGATGAAAGGCACCACCTCAGGCAGTTCACGGAGCAAGACGAAGGTCTGTTTTCATCAGATTGATTTGATATCTTTAGAAGATGTTGTTCTTCATAATGCCTTGTATTACCTTATACCCATGGTTAAACTAAAATGTTTAGATGCATTTTTTCCTGTTCTAGTAACTATTGACCCCCCCCCCCTCCCCATTTTAAATTATACTTTTTCTAATTATGCTGTTTTTAATATATCAATTTTTTATGTTCTTATATAAAAAACAGGATAAGAAGTATACTTTGACCATGGAGGACCTATCCCCTGCATTGTCGGAATATGGCGTCAATGTCAAAAAACCCTATTATTTTACATAGGACAAAATGGCACTTTCATAAAAAGCTTTTTGCCATTGCTTGTTGTTATCTCCTTCCAGGCACAATAGAGCTTATAGATATTTTTTGGAGGAAAATGTTCGATCATGGTGTGGCCTTTTGAAAATTCTTTAAAATTGGTTTGCCATTGTGATTTTGTAGAGCATATGTTGCATTGTTTTCAATTGAAAATGTATCATGTTTTATTGCAAAGAATAAAACCTTCTGGTAAAACCTGGATTCAGCTCTGAGCCTGATTAAACCCATTGCATAACTACATTTAAAATGTTTTAAATGTAGTCAAGTAGCTGAATTATGTGTGGGGGGGGGGGAGGGGCAGAGAGGGGGGCCCCATTAACGTCACTTGATTTTGATGACTCAGGAGCGGATCAAATGTACGGTCAGGAACCAGCAAGGACCGTGGGAGATTTTTATCTGATATGTAGTCATTTTCAACCCATAAAATCCTTATAAAAACAGGAATTTGGACAATATTAACACCAGCATTGATGTGTAACACAGTTAAGTCATAAAGTTGAGTTTACACTTACAGCTCAAAACATGTAGGGTGTAGGGTAGTTACTATTTAAAACTCAACATTGATTTGCATGAGACCGCTGGGGGGCGTCACCATATTGTGCATCATGAGACGAGAGATTTGTCCCTTCTCTCGACCCGTAGCTTGTCTAAGGTTCTCACAAATTTGAAACCATTGGCATGCTGTAGTTTGGTTATCGTTATTGTACGTTAAGTTATTTGTTCATATTAGCCAATATAATCATAATGAATGTCCAAGTTCAACCAACAAATCCCAACAACCCAATTGTATTTTTTGATATCACCATTGGCGGACAGGTGAGTAGAGAAATGGGAAAACGCCACGATAGTTACCCCAGCTAGCGTTAGCATTTTGTCCAACTCTCAATAAACATGCGTTATATGATTATTAAGAACTTAGTGTAACTTGAACGATAGACAACGCTATAACCCTGGGTTACTGTGTCAGCTTTCAATTACCAGTTACATTTATTTAAATGCATCTGAAATAATCAATAATCACTATATTGTAAGACTGTTCAGTCTTGAACAACCTACTCAATTGTACAATATCTGCGTTTGTTTCTATGGTTCGTTTATGGTGCAGTACTACTTTTCTCATACGGTACCAGTACCGTAGCATGTCTAACTGGTTACATTGTGTGGCGTTTTGTTTATATATTTTAATTCCGATCTTCTATCAATTCGCCTTGATATTCTATTGGCAAAAGTCATGGTCATCATTTGTCGCAGATTTCTTTTTTTGTTTAATTTTTATTTGGCGACTTATTGAGTAGGGTTGCCTACATCGATCAGTCATAACATTTATGACTACCTGCCTAATATTGTGTAGGTAGGTTCCCCTTTTTCTGCCAAAACAGTCCTGACCCGTCGATGTATGGACTCCTCTAGACCTCTGAAGGTGTGTTGTGGTATCTGGCACAAAGACTTAAGCAGCAGATCCTTTAAGTAAGTTGCAAGGTGGGGCTTCCATGAATCGGACACGTTTGTCCAGCACATCCCACAGATGTTTGATTGGATTGAGATCTGGGGAATTTGGAGGCCATGTCAACACCTTGAACTCTGCTTCCTCAAACCTTTCCAGAACCATTTTTGATTTGTGTCAGGTTAATACTCCTGCAACAAACTGCGATGCACTGTGTGTTCTGACACCTTTCTATCAGAACCAGCAGGAACTTTTGCAGCAGTTGGAGCTACAGTGGCTCGTCTGTTGGATCGGACCACACGGGCCAGCCTTCGCTCCCAAAGTACATCAGTGAGCCTTGGCCGCTCATGGCCCTGTTGCCAGTTCACCACTTTTCCTTCCTTGGATGATGTTTGATCAGCACTGACCGGGAACAACCCCACTTTAGCTGCTGCTTTAAAGATGCTCTGACCCAGCCGTCTAGCCATCACGATTTGGCCCTTTTTTCCTGCTTCTAACACTTCACCTTTGAGGACAAGATGTTCACTTGCTGCCTACTATATCCCACCCACTGACAGGTGCCGTGAAAATGACCACCTTTCAGTGGTCAAAAATGTTATGGCTGATCGGTGTATGAATATAGCGGCAAACCATTATTTTCTAACATAGTGGCGTTAATTGCATCCTTATCCTGAATAGAATGAAACCTAGAATTTTAAACTGCTGCCGTATGTAAGAAATGTTTAATGTAATTTTGATTCTTTGATTTGACTTACTTGAGCCACACTGGTTTTGTTTTAGAAGGGAATCAGTTGTGATATTTCTGATGTCTGACACACACGTTTATCTTGAAATCATGAGCATGTAACTGTCCATTATAATAATACTGTAGTAGAGTTCACAGACCGTTGTTAATGTGCCGGTGTGGAGTCCTTCAGGGAGGCCTTCTTTATTTGAGTGAGTGACAGTTCTTTGGACAAAGCTAATATAATGGCGTCTTAAAGGCTAAATCAGGGATTGTAAGATAATGCACTTTGTCAAATTCAGCGACTATCTCGTGGCCTGCTCGTTGCCCATTCTGCGTGCATGCTGGAAAGAAATAAGTGTTGTCTACACAGCTCTCGGTCTATGAATGTGAACACAAAGTGGGGCAGACTGCACCACACAACACAAATCCATCCCTGGCTTGTCCAGTATGGGGGATGGAGCACATAATAATGGCATTGAAGTGTTTGGATTGAGTTCAAATAACAATCTTTCTCCAGCATCCTTGACTTCACCTTTTAATAGACCTTATGAGCGATCTTTGAGACATGTGGTGGGTGGATGTAGTCAGGTGACAGTCCGAGATTATTACTTACAGCTGTATGTGACCTGGGCCATGTGTGATTTGAGCTGTGTTGCTGTATTTAATTACATAGTCAATAACCACAACAAGTTATGATTTATTGTTTTTATATTTTCTTTAATACGAACTTATTTGTGTTTTGCAATTTTCATTATGGAAGATGTGGGCTACATGCATCATTACATTACTTTTTTTCTCCCATTGCTTGTAAGGGCAACATTTTATTTCCCCTCACCAGTAGATGGCGGTAAAGCGGCAGGTTCATGTTCAGTTTGTAGTCATACTAGTTTAATTGCATAATTGGCCAAAAATGACATTTAAGTATTCTAAAAAATAAAACACACAATTTTGAACAATGTGTTTTTGCGCAGTAGGCCTATGTTGATATAAGGGCAGTAAAATTAGAGAGACACAATACTACTTGATCTATAATATATACATATACTAATTGCATAACTGCATTTCCATAGTCATGTATATTTAAGAGATAAAGATCTACACATTATTAAATACATATTATATCTGTTAAACTTGAGATTGTAAGATCTCTGTGTGCCATGGTTGGTGCTAGAGTAAGAACGGAGAACAAACTGCTAATCCAGCAGCAACAATGTTGTGATGACAGAATTACAAACACAACTCTGCAAATCAGTGTTGTTGTGAACTCATGCCCTGCCATCATTACCATACGGTTGTTGAATTAGTTGCTCGTTTCAGCTTGACCATGACCAGAATTTAATTTTCAGTCACTGAAAATGACGGGTTGGCCCACACGAGAACATCTGAATCTGTTATTTTTTTATTCAAAATAAAAAAAAATTCTCCTCGCAACATGATTTTATAACTGAATTTACCAGTAGTGTACCTACTGGTACACTTATTCACTTTACACATTTAGAAGCCTTAAAAACACTAGTAGTAGTATTTAAATATATTTTGTAACGCCATTCTTTTGTTATGTACAACAGCTATGTAGCCATCTAATGCATAAGGTATATATTTTTTGTGTATTCCTTGCTTACCTAAACAGACTCTACGATAAATTAAACCGCACGGTAGAATTAAGTTTTTATCATTTTCTTTACAATCTCTGCTACATTAGGTATAATGTGCAACTAGGGTACAGTAGTCGATTATCCTCAAAACAAGCATGTCACCAATAGTCGATTATCCTCACAACAAGCATGTCACCAATATATCCAACATGGTACATTTCTAAGTTACTACAGTGTATCTGTGAATTAAATAGTTTGTTGGTATAGACATGAATATCATATACACATAATTTATGCCTTGACTTGTCACATTTGCTCCGTAATTGGTAAATATTCATCAAAATTGGAATATTAATAATTACTGTCATTGGAGTAATGCCACTGTAGCAGTTGGAGTCCTATGACAGGGCACAGGCAACTGGATTCACGTGTCCATACTTTGCATGTTTTATTCCTGACTTCCCGGTCTGCAGTGTGTAACACAACAAAGTCCTTGCATTCTAATCTGTGGAGTCGGGCTAGTAGATAACCGCAGTGGGGAATTTCTGCTGATATGGATATGTCCTTCTGCTCAAGTGCCAATAAACGCGCCATAGGCAAACATCATCTGGGAGCTGTGCATATGGCCCCTGTTTGTTGCTCTTCACCCAGAACACTGTGCCTGCCAAAACACTGTTGCAGCATTCTAACCACAGTAGGTTGACGGCGATGTAGGCCGGTACCGCGAGGCCCAGCAACTGACACACCACCGATACCAGCAGGTACGGCATCCATATCACAGCGAAGCCCAGCGTCAAACTGGACCACAGCGATGGCCACTCTTGAACGTTCTCCACCAGACCACGGCCTTCGCCGCTTTCTGCCGCAGTCTCTCTGATGGAGATGACCAGGAAGTCACTTCGTTGCTTTTGCGGGGGCTCGTCCCTCTGCTCGCTTAGCCTCTCGGCCTCCCTGTACCACTGGGGGATCTTTGTGCAGTGAGGCAGCAGCATAGAAACCACTGCGATGAGCAGCACTGTGGTGAAATAGAAGATGAACGGGGACTCCTGCACGTCACACACCAGAGCCGTTGCCCCTGTCTTAAATTCAATCTCTCTGAGGCTACCCGTCACCAAACCCAAGGAGTGAGCAATCGACAGCGTCCACAGCAATGAGGTCAAGAAAGCATTCCTTAGTATTTTGAAGGTGAAATTGTGGTAACAGCTTTCTAGTAAGAGGTAGTCCAGCAGGCCAAGAGCAGCCATCGGGAGAGGCAGGGATGCAAATACGGCCGAGGAGTGGGCCAGGAAAACGCACAGCGACACGAGGGAATGCGCCGAGCCCAGGATCCACATGGCTATGAGGACCCACATCATCACAAGGTCAGCCAGAATGATGGAGAGGCTACACATGCTGAGGATGGAGGTGTGCAGCTTTCGCCGGCACAGGTACAGCACGAGCACATCCAAGCCCGTCTTGAAAAGAATGAGCTGCAGGTAGCGCCCGGTGTTGTCGTCATGACAGTTTGCTGTCTCCCAATGCTCTATAATGGCCAGCATGTTGATTCGAAGGACTTCCCTGGATGGTGGCAGCCTGCGTACAGTGATATTGACGTTAGCACCTTGGATCACAGACACTTAATTTGAGCTGGTGCTCTCTTCTTTTTAGACCATGCAACTAGCCTGTCGTGGCAGCATTGTTGTTTGCATGGTGGATTTTGAATTCAGCAATGCTGTTCTGTGCATGGTAATAATTGTAAGCTTAAACTGGTACTTAAACAATGTAAGTATAATAATGTGTACAGATGTAAGTAAATACTTGTATTTGCTGATTAAACCTACTAAAAAAATCTAAATATAAGGTATCATGAATGCTTTTTTAAGTTTGAAAATTACAGGCGGTGAATGAGGAACTACACATCCCAGAGGAAACATTATACCTTTTTTCTTTTAGAGTGGTGCTATACATATAATCGCACAGTTACATAACCTTTCACTCCGACGAAACAGCTTGCTTTAAACAAATGCATTCAGTTTTATTTCAGTTCCTGTATTTTCAACATTATCCGTCAAATCAGTCTCGTAAATGCAAATAACATATGGCATAATTTGAAATGCATTCCCAACATTCGGATCAGCAATACAGCAAGACCTTTTGCTTTGAATTAAACGTAACCTCCTTTTTAATTCAACTTTACCTGCCCCACAGAAAAGAGGAGAATATGGGCCGTACCAGCACGCTATCCACTGTCTTCTGTCATGCAGTCCAGCTCTGACCCAGGCAGCTACACCAATGCTGCCACCGCTTTCCTACCTCCACTGAACGTTGTGCCTGCCATACACATATTTAGAGTGTTTGCTGTACAACCGGTCGGTCGGCAAAGGCGTAACGTAGCACTTCCTTGAGTAGGAGTTCTGCACCACCCAGCCCCTGAGGTCATTACTGCTCCACTTATTGTGTTCCCATAGAGGAACCGCTTGCCTTCCCTCACAGGATCATGTGTCAGAACCTCGTTCATATTCACACCGATTGCGTTTGTTCAGACCCCGCTGGGTTTTACTTCACACTCACTTCTGACTAAAATGCATCTCTTACCTTCGTAGTATTAAGCCGTGAGTACAAGATGACGTTGAAGGTCCATGCTTGGTGGAATTTGTATTGGATTGAGAGCTTTATAACCACTAACCATGAATGAACCACATGGACCTGTTCTTGGCATTTAATTTTTACAAACTGGTTAGACAAGATAATTGTTGTATCAGACAACCGAAGAACAAGACCATCCTGTTTCTATTCAAATAAACAGGTCAGCCTTGCCTGTTGTTTATATGCTATACTATTTCACACTAATACAGTGTCAATAGGCTCCAGGCCATTCCGTAGCAGTGGGGAGACCCTTGAGGGGTTATGGGACTTTATCATTTCTTATTTTTAACATACAGTTTCAGTCTAGTTGTATTATCAACTTGTGTCTGTGCTGCTGGTTAATGAGTTATGACATGCATTATTGAGGGAGGTGTGTCTTGACATTTATTTTATGAATGGCTGCTTTATAGCAGGTCTGCTTTCATGGAGTTCTTTGTCCCCTGTTTCAGGACGTTGGGCGAATGAAGGTTGAACTGTTTGCGGACGTGGTGCCAAAAACAGCAGAGAACTTCCGGTAAGCCACATGCCTGCATAGTGCACGGCTTACGCTACCATGCTGCCATTTAATTACAGTCTAACTGATATGTTACATAACTACATGTTAGATGCATGCAAGTTTACACAAAATGTTTTTATTGTTTAATTGTTTATTTGACCATTTAATCTTTTGTTTTAAGTTTATTTAATTGTAAAGCACATTGAGCTACAACCCCTTTATGAAATGTGCCATATAAATAAAGTATAATAACAATAATAAAGTATTAGTATAAATAGTGTTGTTATTGTAACACCCGCTAAGGGTTAGGATGCGGTTTTGGTCTGTGTGGTCATCGTGTTTTGTGTTCGGTTTACAGGCAGTTTTGCACTGGTGAATTCAGGTAAACACATTCTTTTGTGATGATACCTGTTTGAATAAACAGCACATGGCACACATTTTTACCTGCCAGAAAAAGAACACAAAAACATATCTTGTTGGTTTTCTTTCAGACTAACTACTTTTCTTGTTTTTATTGTATGCCACAGAAAGGATGGGGTCCCTATTGGTTTTAAGGGCTGCACATTCCACAGGTAGGCTAATACGACAGTACAATGTAAACACCAATGAGAATGTTGTGACTACCTGCAACAGAGTTGCCATTGTTAGCTCAATCAATGATGCATTTGTGACTTGTGGTTCATTGACAGGGTGATCAAAGACTTCATGATCCAGGGTGGAGACTTTGTAAATGTGAGTCGTTAACCTTTGTACCTTTTTTATGTTTGCCCTATAATATATATATGTATATGTGTGTGTATATGTATGTGTGTGTGTGTGTGTATATGTATATATGTGTGTGTATATGTATATATATATGTATGTATGTGTATATATATGTGTGTGTGTGTGTGTGTATATATATATATATATATGTATATATATATATATATATATATATATAGTGTGTGTGTATATATACATATACATATATATATATAGTGTGTGTATGTATATATACATATACATACGTGTGTGTTTCTACGGCAGGCTATTTTGCCCCCTTGTGGACACGTTGGGAACAGCATATTCGTTTTATGGACGCTGTATGGTTTGACTTTGTCAGTGTACTAATAATCACCATTGACCTTTTTCTTTAGGGTGATGGTACTGGCATTTGCAGCATTTACAGAGGTCCGTTTGCAGACGAAAACTTCAGAATGAAGCATTCTGCTCCTGGTCTTCTGTCCATGGTGTGTATAATGCATAAATCATGAACTAAGTGAGTAGTTTACTTTGTAATTAATGTGAAAATGTTCTGCAGTTCTAAAAGTTTTACTTTTTGACACATTAAACGTTTTTTTTTTTATCAGCTGCTCATCCAACTTAAACATTAATAATATAGATATAACAAACATTATTTTGTATCAAATGAATTAGAATCTACAGTATACTATATTGACCAGTGCTTAGACTTAACTAAACTTTAAAATTAACCAAAACCTTATACTCCATGCTCATTAGCAATTCCTTTACATTATTTTCTATGTATTCTTAGCAATGCTCTGAAAAGAATATATTGTCTTGTCCTCAGGCAAATAGTGGTCCTGGAACAAATGGTTGTCAATTTTTCATCACCTGTACCAAATGTGATTGGTTGGATGGAAAACATGTTGTTTTTGGTGAGTACCATATAAGCGTACAGCATAGCAGATGTGTCAGAAATGTCATCAAGCTCTTTTATAATATGTGACTGTTTCAGGTAAAGTTGTTGACGGCTTGCTTGTGATGAGAAAAATTGAGGTAAGACGCTTAAATGTTTGTAATACAAATGTGTTTTCTGCTATGGAGTGACTTTTGTGTCTTTATTATGCAAACAAACGTACTGCGTTTGAGAGTAAAACTTGACAAACTGAAATAAAAAATTCAGCCCACGAGATGCAAGCTGGATTCGCAAAACTTAAGTTCAAAAAATTGATTGGCAAACAAAACTTTTGGAGACGCAAATAAAACTTGTATATTCGAAAACAAAACTTTTGGATTTCCAAACAAACATTTTGGATTCAAACAAAACTTTTTTATTTGCATCAATATATATTTTTAATAACATTTATTTTATTTGCAATGAAACTTTTTTTTTTTTTATTGCAGTGTCGATGGATTTGCTTTCAAATCCATTTTTTGATTGCGGTTTGTCAAGTTTTGCTCTCAAACCTAGTATGTTTGTTTGCATAATAAAGACCAAAGTAACTCCATAGGAAGAAAACTCCCTGATGTTGTGTCATTATAGCACCCGGTGTGCCTAAATAATGTGTACTTCTATTGTCCTCCAGAATGTACCCACAGGGCCTAACAACAAACCCAAACTTCCCATTCTCGTTTCCCAATGTGGGGAGATGTGAAGAGCAGCCAAGGATTGATAAATCACCTTTAGGAACCATTATGTCTTCTCTTTGTCTTCATGTCCTCTCCAAATCCTGCTCTTTTCTCCGTATATTAAAGTTTGTAGGGTTGCCAATAATATATACTTTATTTCCTGTGATCGTAATATCGTTAGAGCAATGCTTATCATGCATGTTGTGTGTCTAATTCCGTGGGTTCTAATTCTAAGAGATTTCTACTTTTTTTTTTTTTGTTTGCAGAAATATTTTATTTGGCTTTATAAAATGTTTTCATTCAAAACTATTTGATCTACATGTTTTAAAAATAAAATTTTACATTTTTATAGATCTTTGGGAAACTGTTTTGTACTATTTAAATATTTTCTAAACAATATAGCCTACAAAATCTATATTCAGATATGGTTAAACCCTACAGTATTGTTACAAGTTGCAAGACTTGATATCTACAATCCACACAGCAAATATGTAGATACACAAGTCATTTGTTGTTTTGATACTATAGAACAAATTATGCGTATTTTAATACTTGGTAAATGTTCAACCATTTTAATTTTCCCTTGTTTGTTTTGGTGTCCCAAATTAGGTTGAGCGCAATAGATTATATTTTGTATGGTTATATATTATACTGGAATGTGCGTGCATTAGATGCTAAACAACAACCAAACCCGGTGACCATTTACAACAGGGAAAGCTCTCGCGTGTAAAGAAACTCCAAACTCTTCTCCGCTGAATTTTTATGCTTGCCAGCCTACTAGTCCCACATAAAAATAAAGCTCACGAAACCCCTCCCCCACTGGCATCTTGCCTTGGACCTCGTTCGTTCCTGTTGGCACAAAAGAACCCTTTCAAATACAGGGTCCGCTCTTATGGCTACAGGAAGGAGTTTATTGTGGGGCTGGCTTCACGGGGAGGCTCTCCGACCGAGGTCAATGCTGAAGCCCAAGTGTGGGAGAACCGGGCTTGGCCATTAACAACGACCGCCAGTGCTCAAACGCGGTGCCAGCGGACAATTAACATAACAAGCAGATCGGGGGATGGCAGTGGGGGTCGCACTCACCAGTCTGGGACTAGCCGCCTACTCAAGGCAACTGAAATCAAGGACAGTAATGGCTGAATAAATTAAACCAGTATCTTGTGTGGGCAGTGTGTATTGAAAGCCAATTTGCTATATTAAGGTTGCGTTTTCCAAGTAGGAAATTGATAGGATGCTTATTTCGACCACATGCACGTTTAGGAGGCGCACTAGGAGGCTACCTATCTAAATATGCCAAATTACCGGGATTTTCAAATCAATTCTGGCAGTCATAATTTCAGTGGTTCTGGAAATATTAGTTTAATTTATTGTTAAATAATTACCGTTTAAATTATATCCACGTAAATAAACGTTATCTGCCCAGATATGTCTTGGGCTGGTCTGAGGCGAATCAGTACAGGTACGTAGAGTTTATCCAATCAGCGTTAATGAATTTACTTCCGAAAGAGAGTGAGAGAGCCAATTGCGTTATGCTTTCTGTTTCGTTAAGCAAGCCAGCCAATTGAAACGTGGCCTGGGCGGGCGCTTCTGCTGGAGTATTCCCTGGCAAATCTTTTCAATCTGCCCAGTTCGATCGGCAACGGGAGCGGAGAGAGGAAAGCAGAGAGCCCGAAGGCAGCAGCCCCCACCACCGCCGGCCCAGGTTACCATCTAGCACCGGGAAACATACTAGAGAGCCACCGCCGGCAAAAGCCATTACCAACCAGTAACCATGAGCAGCGAGGCCGAGACACAACAATCACCGCAGCCTGCTGCCGATGCGGAGAGCCCATCCAGCCCGGCAGCCGCAGCTTCCGCGGGGGATAAGAAGGTCATCGGTAAGACAGTTGAAAACTTGGCAGCTACGGCACCGGTACAGTAAGGTAGCTTAGTCCAGCTACGGATGCAGTTGTAGCTAACGCTAAATTAGCCAGTCGTTGCTGGCATGTGGTAATTGATCCGTTCTAGTAGCACATTAACAAATCTTAATTACAAGCGTGTTTTAAACCAAATACACGGAGTCCATAATCGGTAACGTCGAGTAACGTTAACTCAATGACGGAATGCCTAACCGTCCCGGTAATGACAGTTGGTCGATACAATTTACCGTACAGTGTTCAGCTGTCACACTAAAACCAAAATAAAACGCATGGCAAATGTATGAGACTCTATTTTTCTCATATTATTGTAAATGACTTTAAACGATCTGCAGGTCTTCGTCGGCTCCCTCAGCTACTCCCCGTACGGCACGTTATAACGCCGTGTACGGCGCACTACGGCACGGCAGTCCGGTCTGCTGCCGCCGACGTGGTTTTGGTCGGTCTGTTAGTTTGTGGCCTTGTATGGGCTCACATTCCTGCTTTCTGTGTAACCCTACGACGTATGCCTGTCCGCTGGTGGTCTCAATGTACTGTACTGTAATATCAGTTCGTCGTTGTTGATAAACTACGAGGCACATTAATAAGATGAACGTTTGATTTTGGTACACACGGTGAAGTGCTAAATAGGAGTTGTGTATTCGTTAGCTGCTAGCTTCTCCGTGTTCCTTTGTTCGTGGGTATGTAATGTGGGTGTGTTGGCATTACAGTTTCCCATTACAATGTTAGGACACGCAGATGACGAAAGGTCTTGTTTCGAACACAGTGCGACCAGTTGTCAAGAAAGGGAGCTGACGATGTGCGGTTTTAGTAAAGTTATACCGTGTCTGTACCGTAAGGCAGGGCAGGGGCTAACGAAGATAGCTTACCTAGTTACGTCCATGGCTTGACTGGGACACTCAAAATGTCCGCCTTGGTATTGTATGGATTTTCTTTCGTGTTTTTTGTGTATTGAACGACCTAAATACGCCCAACAACGCGTCCTAACCTTTCAATTTACACATGCACTACTGTTGGCGAAACCCATCTATATTTCTCTGGTTGTTTTTAGATATACTGGCACTAATCCAACCACATGGTTTTGACCATGTTAGCAATGCTAACAAGGTTGGCTATGTTTGCTAGCTACCGTCAATACCACGTGCAAACGCGCTAATCTGTAGCATATTTTAATGGGGCCGTAATGTAGTTTGTACACATGAATATGTATTATTATATATGTAATAAAATGTTTGTTTACATAACACTAAGTCTTTTCTGCTCTCGGGTGAGTTCTTCATATAAACGTATTA
The DNA here is from genome assembly GCA_027564635.1 of Typhlichthys eigenmanni. Classification (NCBI taxonomy): domain Eukaryota; kingdom Metazoa; phylum Chordata; class Actinopteri; order Percopsiformes; family Amblyopsidae; genus Typhlichthys; species Typhlichthys eigenmanni. The sequence continues at coordinate 525,579 of JAODUK010000022.1, forward strand.
ACACAATCACTGGGAGCTTTCAATTATGGTACCCTCTCCCCAGTTATTATCTAAACAAGTGTATTAATTACCAGCTAATAATAATTCATTCGGATCATGTCTAGAGCAGCTGGCATTAGCACTGGATACCATAGCTGCATCTATATAAAGCTTGACAGTTGGGTTGGGGAGGGTGTTAAATATAACTTGTCACTGGTAGAGTTTTCATTTTGTTTTTTACGTTTGTTTTGTTATATTGACTGCTTATTTAAATTCTGGTAATGGAATTATTGTGGTAACAATGTTTTCGTTTCTATTACTGCAGCAACAAAAGTCTTGGGTACAGTGAAATGGTTTAACGTCAGGAATGGATATGGTTTTATCAACAGGTATGTAGCCTCACACCCATTTCTACTTCTAGGACACCAATATTATCTGTGTGAGGGAACATTCTCAATCCTATTATGACTTTGAAATGCTTCTAAAGCCGGCCAGACGATTTGTGTAGTGCCATAATCATGTTGTACTGTTTACTTAATCAATATGCTTGTTTTGCCTCCATCTATTCAGAAACTATGTTGCTATGCATGGAGTTCCCTGTTTGATATAATATGTAAAAATGTTTCATATTTCAATAGGAATGATACAAAAGAGGACGTTTTTGTACACCAGGTAAGTAATTTAAAAAAAGATAATACATTTGACTATATTTAAAACTTTAGCGTAAGATCTTAATTTCTAGACTTCTCATTTCAGACTGCTATTAAGAAGAACAACCCAAGGAAATACCTTCGCAGTGTTGGAGATGGAGAAACTGTGGAGTTTGATGTGGTTGAAGGGGAGAAGGTAAGAAAGGACTCCAGAATTGGCTTTAAAATTAAATGTTTTATTTTGACCCCTCGTCCATTGCGAGACCATCCTGATCTTGCCAGCTTCAATTTAATTTTGTCGCAAGAGTCGCTCTTTAAAAGCATTTGTCATAAAGGTGACATGAAAACACAGCTAGCCTCTGATTGGTCCGCTTGTTTTCAAGTCGAGGCGACAAACGCTTTTGCATTGAGCGGTTCCAGTCTGAATTGAAGCTGGCTGCCTCAGGATGGACTTCACCCCCTCGACTCTCTGAGACAATCCTCCGTCTGCACACGCACAGGGAGCTGAGGCGGCCAACGTCACCGGCCCCGGAGGCGTCCCGGTCCAAGGGAGCAAGTACGCGGCGGACAGGAACCGCTACAGGCGCTACCCCCGCAGGAGGGGGCCCCCCCGCGCTGGGGACTACCCCGAGAACTACCAGAGCGACGGCGAGGGGGAACCCGGGGAGCATGGCGGCAGCGTCGGCCGAGAGAAGAGCAGCCGCGAGGGGCCAGAGAGCGCCCCCGAGGGGGAGATGCAGCCACAGCAACGCCGCCCCCCATACCCCGGCAGACGGCGCTACCCCCCTTACTTTGTACGTAGACGCTACGGCCGCCGGCCCCCATACACCACCGCTACACGAGGAGAGATGGCTGAGGTAGGCCCTCGCAGGGTCACGAACCTGGGTGCAGGCACTCCAATGATGTCATTCATCACTCCGTATACACTCCTCCTCCGTCACGATGGTGCAGCCTTGCATGCAGCCCATCCTGGTGTATCGGGGGAGGGGGGGGTCATAATCACAATTATGATTGGTCAATATTGAAATCACGATTATTTAACACAATTACCGATTGACTTTGAAAAGATGAAATAGTGGAACAAAGTAAAGGGTGAAAACACAAACAAATGTCCCTTAGTGCTTCTCCCCTTGATCTATTACTTTTTTCCCAGGAGGGGAAAAAGTGTACGTCCCAGTCATTTATAACACACAACAAAATAAGAGTTAACAATTTTTTTTCTTACTTTTTTCAATTATTTTTTTTATGGTAAAGCCAAATGTGAAATTACAATTCAATTTTTTTTTATGTAACTGCACAGCCCTAATCGGGGGTCTCGCCACTATCTTCATAGTGACTGCTTGTCTCTGCCCTGTGAGCAGTGTGCCAGAATAAGTCTGGAGAACGCAAACCTGTAGGTGCCATCTGGTGACGTCACTTCGGTTGTCAGCGCTGGTTACCCGTTGGCGCTGGTTACCCGTCAGCTCACTGAGTTCTGTGATTGATGTGCTTGATTTTTCAGGGAGGTGAAGGCGAAGAGAACCAAGGAGGTCCAGACCAGGGCAACAAACCAATGAGGCAGAACTACTACAGAGGCTTCCGACCAAGGTTTGCATGTTGACTTGATGTACCCTGGGCTGCAGCCAGGAAGAGCAGCGCCACGGGCAATCTGCACCTGCTGTTAATGGCCAAATAAAAAAGCAGTGCAGTCCAGCTACTGGCTCTGAAATGCTGTTGGACTTTGGATGGCGACTGCTTGTGTAAACACTCAAAGCAGTCGCCTTGTTGTTTCTTCTTTCCTGGCTGCAGTTCATTAGACTGAAGGGTTCAGTATTTAACTCCTTTGGTGGCTTGTTGGCTCAGCACCCAGCATGAAAGTAAAGCCCTACCTGAGCATAACAGAACCGTAACCGTTGTGTGCTGGTCTATGAGATGTGGGCCAGGCCTCTAGTAGTAGTCCCTAAGGGATTCTCCTCAGTAGGTAATGTTTACGCAAGTTGATGCACGATGTTGGTGTTTCTCCTCTATGGGATCATGAATAGACCTGTGTTTGAGATAAGATGTCTGGGTGTGTTTACCCAAGCTCTCTGCCAACACATTCACGATTGACCAATCGCCGCACCTTTCCCCTGTCCAACCTAGTTAATGTAACTAGGTTGGACAAACAGCATAGTAGGCTATAGCAGGAAAAGTTAACAGTTGAAAGAGTTTGTCTTATTCAACACTGCTCAACTGTTATTGGAGGACAGGCAAACAGAGGCGGGATTGGGATCGGTCAATTGGTTAATTATCCTCACGCCTGCTGACACCGTTTCATGATTGGCTGATACCACTTGTGACATCTACATCTCAAACTGACATTGCAGCGTCGGACCATCTGCCTGCAACTTGAGACGTCTGATCCGTCAGTCATCTCTACACCAGTCTGGCCTTTACCGCCTCTTAACTAAATGCCTCTTGTACATTATGACAACCCTCGTCATAATGTACAAGAGGCATGTTTTGTGCTCATCTGACACTTGAACTGGGATGTTCATAATTCACTGTTATCAGACCAATACCAATTCTGATCAACTGCTCAGTGTAAACAGTTGGCTGCGTGGTTAAAGGGAGGGGAGAGGGCTTGTCGGTACATCGGTATCGAACAGATTTTGCAGGCCTGTATCGGGGGGGGGGCACTAGACAAGCTTTCTGCAATGCTGAGCTTGAATCATCGCTCTACAAACTAAGTAAACATGACTCCACTTAACAAGATTTCTAATAACTTCATTATCAAATGTTGCATTTCAACAGTTGATGATCGGTGAACAAGCATTGGTTATGATCGAAACAACACACTGAAAATGAGCATCCCTACCTCAAACGGCTGTTGTATAGTTTGTGCAATTAAAGGTGACATAAGCCATTCTAATCAAACGTTCTGTGGGGTGGGGGCTAGGCAGGTCATTGAAGAGAGATGCTACTGTTGGGTTTGAGTTCAAACATGAGCATGTACTACCACATACCTCTTGACACCATCTTGTTTTCAAGATGGTCCTAGAATACAAATGTACAACGCAATACATAAAAGAGAAATAACACAAATACACTTGCAGACACAAACTCTGCCAGGCCTAACTACTTCACTACACACTGACCCCTGAAGATACCACAACATAATAAGTTATCACTCTAATTAAAGATGAGTAAACCAGTACCTTCCCACATGAACCGCCTCTCCCCTGCATCACTCACTGCACTACTTTGTAAAACCCTCGCCCGTGTCATCTCCCAGGGGTCCTCCCCGTCCCAGACCGATTCGGGACGGCGTGCGGGACGGCGTCCGGGACAGCGTGCGCGACGGCGTACGGGACGGCGAGGAGGACAAGGAGAATCAAGGCGGAGAGGGAGGCCCCAACCAGGAGCCCCGCCAGAGACGCTACCGCCGCAACTTCAATTACCGCCGCAGACGGCCCCAGGCCGGAGGCAAGCCTGGCCCAGAGGGCAAGGAGCCCAAGGCAGGAGGCGACCCACCCACGGAGAAAACGTCCGCTCCCGAGGCCCAGCAGGGCGGGGCTGAGTAGGAACATCCCGCCCACCGGCAACTACCATCTCTACCATCGTCCGGGTGAGTGGGCCTGTCATCCGCCAGTTGGGTCTCTGTGGGTGCAACTCCGCGCCTGTCACATGCACGTAACCCCTGCTGAGTAACTTCCCTGTCGTTTACACACATAAGACTTGTTGACTAGTCTTAAAATACCAAAACACTCAGAAAACCATCCAAATTGATCAGACAGCGTCTGTGCAGGTCGCAGGACTCTCCCTACCTGCACAGCCTCCCTTCTCCTCATTTAAAAAAAAATAATCACTGCTTCATGTTAGGAGAACAGTTAGAGTAGCATTGCGGTACAACCATGGCAGAGTGCCAGTAGTGGTGCGTTATTCGCAGGCAGTGGGACGAGAGCGTTCTAGAATCATAGTGAGGTTTTCATGACTATATTGTATGCTGCATTGGCTGTCTGTTGAAAAGCGTTAGCTAATTCTAGCTTACTGTACTTCCATATATTGTTTAGTCATGCAAAATGCTATTTAGCCCAATTTAAACAAAGGTGACCATGCAGGAATCCGACGGATATTTCACATTTAAAAAAAAAAAAAAAAAAGTTTTATTTCTAAAGCAGATGTTGTGAATCCACATTCGTTTGATTAGATACCGGTAGCTATTCAACACAGAACTAAGTGTCTACTAATTGGATAATGCATGACGCTGCAAATTTGAACTCAATCTTCTGCGAGCGGAGTTACCACTAGTGGCATCATACAACAGAATTGTCCCCGCTCCCTCGCCACTGGGAACCATCGTTTCATGCTGGAAAAGCATGGAAATCAAGCACTCCCAACTCCACTCGCAGCGACAACAGATTGTTTTGTGTTTCATGTGCAGGCTGAGGCAGGGTGAGACTGACTGAGCCACTACTTTCAAAAGACAAATACATTTATATGTTTTAACAGACTAGTATTTCTGGTGCTGACTAGCGATGGTAGCAGCATTTAACTGACTAATCACACACATCCCTAGTCCCTTTATACAGCGAACTAGGGCTGAGCGATAAAATTATAACAAATGTTCCATAATTGTTTGATATAATTCATTTTAATTACAAATCACAAACTGCCAAATGTGTCCAGTCATGCATAACGGCTGCTCAAGAGTGTAATGCAACCTATTTAATTATTTCATCTGGCGTCTGGGATGTTCTGCCCCGCGTTGTTTCAATTAATTCAAAAATAATATTGAGCGTGTAGAATGGCCTGCCGCTACGTTACAACTAGCGCGCTGCTAGATGACCAGTGTTTCTGACTGAATGCTTAAACAGTGACGGCTCTAAACGCACACTGGATTTGTTGAGCGCTGAAAATGTAAGACTGAACTATAATATCCCATTCAAATGGTAAAGGTATTGTCAAGCAGTGTTCGTTTAACGGTAGACCATCTGTCTTCTCATTTCTCTGATTTAAAAAGAGAATCAGTCTCTCCATCTAGCACAGGAGGACCAGCATATGCACGTATCTACTTCAAAATAAAAGCTCCGTAGAGAATAACGATTTCTTCATTTATTTAGATGACAGGAAGAACAAAATCGCACATAAAACGAATAGTGGAATATTCTGGTCCAGCCCAAGTACACACCTGTTAAGCATTTGGGTATGTTGAAACATCGTAGTCATTCTCCCATTGCTGATTGCAAACAATTTCCTTGTTATAATGTATAATTGTAGGGACAATGAAGAGTTGCATTAACCTGCATTTCTAAAGTTATCTATGGGCTTTATTTGCTCTAAAGCTAGAACTACACCAAGGCGGGGACTATCGACTGGGTGTCTTCTATCGACAGCCAAATGACCATTTCTGTCGTTGCGATTGTGCGTGTCTAATGCGTGGGCGTATGCTCGTGCGAGGACGCTCTTTCAGCTGAGTCTGCAGAAAACGGCAACAAGGAAGTTGCGGGACTATTACTGACAGCTAGGGAAGAGCAAACCACAACACTGGGTGTTTCTCAATGTCAAGGATGCTTCCTTGGTAGGACGGATCCTTCCTTGACATTGTAAAAACACCCACTGACACAAAGATATAGTAGCTTGCGATATCAAATGTAGGCCTTTCTATGCCTTTTGTTAATTCAAAATGAACTCCAGAGAAGACGGAGTTATAGGAAACATTAACATACGAGCAACACGGCGCATATCCATCCATTTGCTGTGATTTGGAGGTATGTTGAAATGCGAAGAGTAAACAGTTTACTTGTTTTGGGCTGCTGAATAAAAATAAATGTTATTTAGGAGCGGTCGGTCCAGCGGCTACACCAAAGAGTCAACCAGGCACCAGGTGATTTCTGTTGCTAAGCAGTCGCTCCCACACATTTCAAGACCGCAAGTCAAAGTTGTCATGTGTTTTGCTATTGCTCCAGCTCATATAAAATTCAACTCCCGGTGCAGGATCACTCGGTGTGAAATGTGAAAGGCCAGGCTATGATGTTACTATAGCAACTTAGATTAGTAATTACAACACTAAAATAAGTATATGCAGATGCATTTACCTATACCTATAAAATATTAGCATGTAAAGCTACTAGCTTGCTTTGAAGGGATATGGTACCTTGCAGTTAGAAACAAGAAGGTTCATAAGATGTGACGTGCGTAATCTGTGCCGGTAGCTGACTTTTGCAGTTAGTAAATGGCATACAACTTGAGAAGGAAGACCCTCAACACATCTGAAAAATATGCCACAAGCTACATTTATAAGCACTGAATAAGAAGAGCATGGAAAAACCCTAAACGCCGTTCGGCAACCCTGTGACGACACGACAGGCGAGGTCTGTTTGCTTCAGAGCGGTGACCTCATATTTGACATCTTCTGGCATCTAGCAATTGTCACGCTTCTGTAGCTTTAGGTTGTCCTTGGTAATACCAGAGCTGGTTGACTCGGCTCTCTGCATTCTAAATGGTTTGCGACTTAATTTTAAACCTGCTAAACTACACTAACTTGTGTATATATTTTTATGTCTTCCAGTTTTGTCACCAAGAAGAAACATCAAAGATCTGAGCAATAAAACAGATTTGACTTGACGACCGTCACAAGCTTGCACCATGCATTTGACCAGATTACCACCGATTTGCCTGCAGAATCTATGCAGACCTGTTTTTTTTTCCATTATTTTTTATGTGACAGCTACAAAAAGTTTTGGGGAAACGGCAGATGTTTTTCTAAATCGGTCTTAAGTTTTTACACCAAATGGTTTTTAAAGAAAATGAAATTTGATATCTGGTCAGTTTGACATTTTTAAATAACTTTTTATGTAATTCAAACATTTTAACAAAATGCAAGCTCAAAATAAAAGTCAAACAAAACAGTGGTTTTATTTTCGTGTATATAGCATCTTTACAATGTATAAATGGAGAATATTTTAACAGTGATAAACAATTTCCATTGCATCACTACTTTACAAGGTACAAAGCATTGTAACATTATCTAAAACAAATGTCTTGATGGTGATGTCACCCTTCTGCAATAATAGCAAGGTAATGACCAGTTTCGTAATATTGCAACTAAACTTACAGGTGAATGAACTTTGGTGCACAAGTGTGATAGTTCATACGCATTTAGAGTTTGTCACATGCCAGAATGTCCTTTGGCACCCAGAGTCATGTAGTGATGCGTTCACTCCAAGGTGGGCCAAAATAAAATACTGAGACATGTACATGTAAGTATTCACTGGCCAGTATGGTGCATGTGCCTTATGAACATCTGCAGCAAGGAGCGGGAACCTTGGAGACGGCGCCGGTAAGGCTCTACTCGTGCCTCACACATTGGTTTCTTTGCGTAATCGCTTCATGCGTTGCACATTGTTCTGCATGGCAGTTGGGTTGGTGATCTCCGTGGCACAGCTGGCAGGAAACCACCCCCCCTCTCCATCACGCATCCTCTCCCCGTGGCACCAGCCTGGGAACAACAGGTTCCTGGTTAGTCTTTAATCTGTTGTGCCGCCGTAAGATCACGTGATACACGTGGAGCTCTTACCATCCTCCTTCTGCATGACTATCACAACCTCAGCCTGCTGCAAGCCTAGCTCATCTGGTTCTTTGGGCATGTAGCCTTTAATCACCTCATATTGGGGCATACCTGGAACAATAGCATCAATCAGTTTACTCTTTCCATTCTTAGTTTTATTTCTAGCAGATAGTGTATTGGAGTTATTAGGGAGAGACAAACCAGCATTGTGTTTTGTCTGACAAATACTGCCCATCTTAGGTGGTGTCACACATAGCTCTTAACATTGGTGTAAACATTTGTTTAGGCAATAAACAATTATATTAACATTGACAAAAATTGTCAGTGGAAACCTTGCGTTGTGTTGTTGGCATTAGTCAATCATCTTGCTAATTGGAACAATAAGCAGTTTTAATGTACATTAAAATTAGCTTTTGCAGTTGCTATGTTAACACACAATGAAGGTAGTGGCATATGATTGTACATGTAAGGGTTACCCTCATGGGAGATGATGCCTTCTTTATGCTGTCTTAGAGCACTGACCCACCGAGCCCGGCTCGCACTGCAACGGACAGCAACGTTGTGACATAAAGCAAACTATAATAGCAATCAGTTGAGTTTAAAATGTCAGTAGATGGCGCTGTACACAAAGCAATGGATTGTCTTGTGAGATTTGCTTCCAGCTATGAGTTGACTAGGTAAAACAAAACCAAACGCCTTGAATCTTAAATCAGTGCACTCCATTTTGAACTTGTAATAAACTACATGGCTGTAACATTATCAATGTTAATTGTATCACCCAATTGCCATCAGGAATGTTCCCTGTACTGTTGTACCATCACAACCTACACCAAGATAAACTAAATAAATACATAAATAAGTAATTTGACCTGTATATAGAAAATGCATACAAATGAAACCTTCCCATTTTAGCTTCAAATCACTTGGGCAAAGCCCTAAATGTACACATTAGAGAAAAATTACTTATTTAGTCCCAAGTCGATGACAATGTCATCCCAGAGGTGCGTTCACGTTTGCTTTGAACTTGACATTTTAAAGTTTTGTGTTAACATTCAAAAATTATTAGATTTAAACTGTCACCCTTCGTCCAACCTCTGAGTTTTAATATGTTCGCAAATTAATGGATACGTTTTCGTACGTTTTGCAATGTTCGCCAACTCTGAACGCACCTCAGGTTAGACAGTGGTGGTGCAGCCGAATGCAACGCAGTACCTGCTCTCGGCCACCAGGGTGAAGTTCTCTGCCCTCCCTTCACTGTTCTTGCTCATCAGCAGTCTGAAGACCAGGCCGAGGCCCTTGGCCCCCCGGCTGTCTGCATCGTCTCCTGGCTCCACCTCCACGTTCTCCAGCGTGGCGTAGTCCGTCACTACGAAGCTCTCCTCACTAGGTAGGACAGCAGACGCCTCAATTTACTGTACTTTACCACTGCTGTGCAGCAGAGTACATACAGGCAATTCTGTCAGCTCGGCAGCCATCTTGGTGAGGTCAAAGTCCTTATAGGCATTTCTGGCTGCTCGGCAGCCATCTTGGTAACGCCTCTGGGGCGGGCAGTTATTTTGGGATAACATGACCATATGCTCGTGAGGACGATTCCGTTTGACTTCACAGTGAGAATCAGCCTGGAGAGGCTCAAGTCCTTGAGACTTGAGTTCGAGTAACAACTGAACTGATCAATCAGTATCGTACCGATAGCTACAGGTTTAGATGTGATGACAGCTACTTGAAAACAACAATGACAGACCGATGGTTCATCCAATTAACTGCCAAGCATTTCTTTTTTAAAGTTCAGTTTCAGTGGACAGCTTCCCAGATCCACGTGGAGTGTCAGGTTATCCATTCCCACTGCAATGCAGAATCTCATCTGGCCACAAGGGCTTTAATGAGATCTGTGAGCTCCTCCTTAATGTATACATAGCTCACTGTTTGTCCTACTTAAAACACACCAACGTTTGCTGAGTGGGCATTTTGGGTGGCGGACCGACGAATCCCAAACACACCTCCCTCATTTCTGACAGGCCCCAGTTGGGTCTACCCACTGCCAACAAGTCACAAGCTCACAGTAACTGCCTGCAACCACTGTGTCATGTAAACCAATTAGACTGCTTTTTTAAAATCAGAATTTCCATAGGAGGTGAGGATTTAGTTGAGTAAAGCTAATATATATATGAATGTAATATAAAGTCACTTTTACAATGGACTGTACACTTGATAATCTTAAATTAATATTCAAATGATATTTGTAGAGTGTAAACGTTCTGAAATAAGCATAAAAGAATATCTCTTTAGGGCGGATCTCTTAGTCACGCCAACCTTTATCATAGGAAACTATCTGTGCAGATAAAACTAAAAAACTACAAATGTAAAACTACAAATCCAGGCAAAAGTATAATGCAGCATTCAGGCATTATGTATTGGTTTCACATTAGTCCTGATCATCTTTTCTCACTTAATATTATTCCTGCAGTCAAAGAACATAAGAACGCTCTCTCTTTAGCTTGGAGAGGTGTGGCTCCTATTCACATCACTGACAATGTGGCATGTATTCGTGTTAGCGCATTAGTGTGATTTGCTGAGACCTCTCAGTAGAATTCTGATGAATGGCAACTCAATTTCAAATATGCTGCAAATAATACACCCTTATTTCCCATGATTTGGCCCCAAAATAAATGATACAATTCCCTGACTTTCCATGTCTGGTATAGACTTGTAAAAATTCCATGATATTCCAAAAATTTCACGACCAGCGGGAACCCTGGCCCGCGTCACCAACAACATTTTGTACCCCCCCCCCCACCCCACTGACCTCTTCTTCCTGGTCACGATGAGCACGTCGCTGAAGAGGAACAGGTAGTAGCTCCTGGGGCCGAACGCTCTCCAGATTCTCATCTCCTCGCTGCTCACGACCAGCTCGCCTCTCTTTCTCAGCCAGCGGGACGCTGACACCAGAGGGAATGGCGGGGTGGGGGGAGAAGGGGGGAGAAGGGGGGGGGGGGGGGGG
>JAODUK010000022.1:536743-548089 GCA_027564635.1 Typhlichthys eigenmanni
CCCCCCCCCCCCCCCCCCCCCCCCCCCCCCCCCCCCCCCCCCCCCCCCCCCCCCCCCCCCCCCCAGGGGGGCGGGCAACGTGTCTGCGGCAGGTAATACTGGAACACATTTAAAATGGGAATGCTGAGGAACTCTGTAGGTTCACGTTAATTGAATACTGTATTTTTCCCCCCCAGTTGTGTTGTCTGAAGGGATCTGAATGGGCTGGACTCGGCTGACGTCATTTAACCAACCATTCGTCTTTTTTTTTTTTTTAAAGCCTTTAATTTCTCAAAGGCGTGTGGGGAAAAGGAAAAGGTAATTTATGGTTTTCGACCTCTCTCGCCACTTCTACTCTTATCCCACCACTTCCACTCGTATAGCCATTAGCCAATAACATTATATCATGCTTAAATAAATAAATAAATAAATGCAACACCAACTGAATGGAATGGATTTGTTCAGATGGAAGGGAGAAACATCTGTCCAAAAGGACCTCAGCACCGCTTACCTTGATCTTCCCGAACTCCATCTGCTTCTGAATGGTGTACATCTGCTCTGTCCTCTCCATTCGCCTGGCACCATCATTGCAGCTGTTCACCAGCTGTTGGGGCCCACGTTTCAGACAAAGGTTGAAGGTTGAAGTGCCAGGTGGGTTCATACAGCAGGAACATGTTTACACATTTCAGCGCCTTTCTGCTAGCCTTGCTCTGCCCAACTACTGCTCTCGGATAAATGTTTTTGCTGAGATTATAGTCTGAAAACCCTGTTCGCATTAGCGTTGTCACAACCACCCTGCTGGTGGCCCAATCAGGGTTGGGCAGTGAGATGACGCTGAATTCAAGCGTGTTCCTAACTTGTGGTAGAGCTAGATGAGGCCATCAAACCAGTGTTAATGCCTATTGGTTAAAGGCTGTTTAATAGTTTCAAAATTAACCAGACTGTGAACACTTCCCAATAGAGCGTGTCCCGACCCAGACTTCAAAGTTAATTTTGGGTCTGGTTACACCAGGCCACCTTTCTGCAGCATTGCACACAATATTCTTGTGTAGACAAATCATTTGATTGTTTTGGAAAATTCTATTTCACTATTTACAGTATAGCGGTTTTACCTTTTCCAGAATGGCTTCCTTAAAGGAACCACGTATGTTGTCTGCCACTTGATACCACTTATACCACTTTGCATGCAGAGCCCCCTACCCTTCACTTGTCATGCAGCGCCCCCTACCTTGCTCATGGCATGCAGAGCCCAGACGGCAGCGAAGTACTCTGCGGTCTTGTCGGGAGTCTTCTGGCAAATGGTCTGAGGTGGAAACAAAATGACACTTGTTATTCATTTGAATATTGCCTTTGAATTCCCCCAAATAAAATAAAAAAAACTTGCTATCACTTTACAATTATTTATTTCCCATTCATTGTTGATTATACAGCCTGAATTGCCTCTTGTAGCCAGCAGAGGTCCCCCCAAATCAAATCTCAGGCTCCACACAACAGTAAATACTGTGTAACCTGGTGTTTCTCATAAGTGTCTGGAATGGTTATAAAACTCAAAGTGGAGTCAGGGAGCTGGAGAAACTAGTGTTGTGCGGTGCAGACTGCACCACTTTGTTTGTGGTCCCCTCTACAGAGCCAGGGCTGTGTAAAAAAGATGAAAAGATGGCCAACTGAATTTGACAAAGTATTTTATCTTACAATTGACCAATCCCAAGCACCACTCCCCTTAGTTACTGTAATTAGTTGGACAAAACAGTAGACTATAACAATTACAATATTTCTGTCGGATTACAATCGTGCTCAACTGTTATTGGAAGACTGAGCAAATAGGGGCGGGGTCTTGGGATCGGTGAAATTGCTGACTCCACCTTTAAGGAAAGTGCATAATTATAACAATGTATTCGTATTTATTTATTAAAAGAAAAGTAATTAAAAACATTACTAAAAATAAGCTCCTTCCACATCAGACCACTTCTTGGGAGCATTGTTGGAACCGTTGAATTTGTCATTCAAGTAAAAACATTCAGGCAAAGCTACTTGGTTGGCAGCCATCGCCATGCCGACGCCAACAAAGGATGGGGGTAGGGGGGTGTGGGTGAAGACACACACACACACACACACAGAACAGGGTAGAACTAACGTCCAGCAGCAGAGGCAGTCTGGTGACTCTCTGCATGGGCAAGATGAGGAAGGAGATCATGGGTAGACATCCACATTCACTGCTGCATTCAATCTGCTTCAGGGTCTCCTTGAACGTGGTGTTAGTGGACCTGCCAGACAGACAGACAGAGAGACAGAGAGACACACGTCAACAGTACAGCCGCTGCATTTGATCCTGTAATGTGTACGAGTCAGTATCATCAGGAATACTGGAATGCACATTCCATGAACATAGAGCACCGTAATGCATTTCAGTGGAAGCAAAACTGTAACGCTTCCGGGCTCTTATTCGGTGGGCATGTCACTAACAGCATTTTGCTGGGGAGGTTGACTACTAATGTACTAACTAAGTACATTCACCCCAAAACACATTGCTTCAGAAACACCGTTGTTGGCGTTAATGGGTATTTTGAGAATATTACATTAATTCCCACAACGGAGAAATAATGGGCAATAGTACGGTAAAATCCGTGACCCTCCCTATGGACCTGTCCATGTGTGGGTCGTTCTGGTCTGCATAAAGGGTGAAAAGTCTAATGCGGAAGTGCTGCTGTGCGTTGCACCACCTCTGTTAAATTCCATTCTCTCTGGTATCATTGTGTGACTTGCTTGGTTGAGCAAAATGCCTAAATACTACACGTAGAGCAATTGTAGTTATAATTCCAAGCAGTTACTTGGATGCACGTGATTGGACATAAGCGCATGACAGGGAGTCTCCACGTTGTGTAAGCACGGACCAGGGACTGTGGTGTGTATTGTCTACAGGCCAGTCAATACACACCACCCCTTTCTCCCATTGAGCAGGAACAGAAAGCTCCAGTGTGGCCTACACATTCAGGTTGTATTCACACACACACTCCTCATTTCTGTCTGCTATTTGGTTGAAGCCAGTGTGCTGAGTTGTGCTACAATGTTGATATATGCTACTGTAGTGTGAATCTATAGCAGTCTGTCTATAGAGTATTAAAACATGCTCCCCATTTCCTTAACAGTTTGTAATGCACATATACTGGTAGCTTGATTTGGCTATAGAGATGTGCTACCCCTGAGATCATGTCTCAAATCCCCATAATCTTACCCTGAGCTCACACCGCCAACTATTCTGGAGCTGGTTGCAGCCAGGTGGCTTTGTAGCCGTCGCTGGTGGGCGTGTTTGCTTTGCCTGCCGAGGTGGGTGTGTCCACCCTGTCACTCAAAGAGGTACGTTGTGTGTGTCTGCCTTGTTGATGCATGTATGAGCTAAACAAACTCCTGAACAAACTGGCCTACATAAATTGTAGATAAACCTGGTAGGTAAACGCTGTGGATATAACATTATTGCAATAATTATTTTACTATATAACAAATATATTTTTACATTGCTGGTCAATGAATAGTGTTAACGTTTAATTCTAATTTTGATTCACTTTGTAATTAATCATTAATTCATTAATTATAATCCTCACAAGCAATGTATACAACATCGAAAGCCTGCTTCCACGTTTTTCATATGTGTTATACATATACAGCTGCAGAAGTTTCTCAGATTTTTCTTCTACAGAACTTCTACATTGTTATTTGAACTTATATGTGATATGTATTTTCAAGTTGGAATTTATAGATTTCTTCCATTTATGTAATAATTTTTACAGTAGATTTATACTATTACACTTTAAAGTATGTGCGGTGGTCTCTTAATATTTTCCGAGGCTGTATGCATGTATACATGTACACAAACACACACACACAAATGTCGGCAGTGCAAACGTTTGTGTCAGCGCAGACGCGCTAAGTAGCACATATTGATATGTAGCACAACTCGGCAGAACGCTGGCATTATTACAAAAATATGGATTTACAGATGACTAATGACTGACTGTACATGTAGTATATATGTCCCGGTGACCACTCAAAGTGTAGTTATGGCTCTCTCCTCGAGGCGTTGCTATGGACTCGTCTCGCGAACACAATAAACACAACCCCATTTGAATGCAGCATTGCCTTCAACATATTTGACCTTACCAAGATGGCTGCCGTGCCTACAAGGACTTTGACCTTACCAAGATGGCCACCGAGTGGTCAGCCTTGCCTATGAGGATCTACTCACAGCAGCTTCTGCAGCGTTCTCTGCTGGAAGGTTTCGTTGGAACAGTACACAATGTAGGGCTCAAAGTGGCGTGTGGCGTGGCCCTGCACGATGTCACTGATGTCCCGGATCACCACGTTGTCCTGGTGACGCCTCTCAAGGTCCTCGAAAAACCTGGAGAGAGACGGGGAAAGGGGGGGGGAGAAAGAGATACAAAACTATTAGATTCCACCCATTTTCAGCAGATATGCTTGCTCCTTGTAGATTTTGCAGTTCCTTTATAATTAATAAGACAATGAATCAGTGGAGAAAGGGATGGAGAGAGGAAGGGAGATTTTTTTACATTTAATAATAAATATATCAATATATTATATATTATACATTAATAGTATAAAATAATTATGTAAATCTAAATGTTTTCCTTATCATTATGGCAAATAAAGGCAAGATTGTTGCATTAACTGATGTACTAAGGTGTGGTACGTCATGATCTCACACATTGATGCGTATCTACTTGTGTGCATTTCCCAGAGTTTATTAAATAGCTTTCAGCCACACCCGCTCCCTTTGAAACCCTTTGAAACGTACTGTATAGCATACCCTGTCTCTGAAGAACCCAGGGGTAATGTGACACCTCAGCCAAAACCATATTCATATTCCAGCACCTCCTCTAAGAAGCTGCACCCACCAGTTTCACAGACCCAGCATTACATATCAATAGGAGACAGGATAAAGCCTCTCAGATCCTATACCAAAACCAGCCCCTCTTTTCATTCAGAACACTGTAGCTCTTGAACAGCACAATGCATACACTGCTACGGTCATTAGCAAATGAAAGCTTGTGAATACTACCTGAAGCCATTAGGCAGTGGAACCAGTTTGGCCAGCATGTTTTGACTTGTTCCGTGGAGTCCACAGGATATTACAGACATGCTACAGTACAACCAAGCATCTCCATGGAACCGAAAAGGAAAAGATTCCTGCCAAGCCTGTATTTAACTATTTAAAGGTGTGCTATAAGCGATTCAAATCTACAGTAATATGCTTTTTATCAAATTCAGCTAATCTCTCCTCACAGTCTGCTAAACCTGTTCTATGTGAGCGCTGAAAAAAACAATCTGGTGTTTTTGAGGGAGCACTGTATGTCTGGCGGTTGAGTTCAAATATCAATCATTCTCCAGCATTGTGGACCTCACCTTTAAAAGGTAAAGTCAGCTATTGCAAGCTTAATGTAAGACAATACACGTTTTGTCAAGTTCAACAAATATCTCTTCGCATTTCACTATCTTACCATTTTCTGTGCATGTTGAAAAAAGTATCTGATACTTCTACACAGCCCTGGCTCCGTAAATAGCAACATCATTTTAAGATTCATTTTAAGAACCGCTGGCGTAGCCTACCGTACCGCTTGCTGATTCCGTGGATAACGGCGATGTTGGAGAAGAGGTGGTGGTGTTCCGTGGTGGTCATAGTCTTTCTCAGCACCTCGCTCTCCTGGAAGTGTCTCACTAAGACCTCCAAGCTGTGCAGGTACGAGTATTCCGACGTGATGATCTCAAAGATGGCCTGTCAAAACCAAGAAGGTCAAGGTCACTCCAAGGACGGACCGACAATACCAGACAGCAATACGGCTAGGTTAGATCTGTTGTCATTAGCGACATAAGAACAATACACTTAGCTCACGAAATGAGACGATACACGATATTGGGTTCATGAGAATAAGACGAGACGATATATGAATACATCGATATATGATGTATTCATATTTTTGAGAACTCTTCAATGACTAAATGTACAGTATGTCTGGAAAATGTTATTTTTTTTCCCGACTGAAAGTCATAAAATGCTAAATGGTGTACAGAATTATTTTCTTACAGTGTTTACAACATATTGTTTATATTATCTTATGTTTATATATCTTCTATGCTAATTTCAACTTCAAATTCCATTATGTTGATTTCGTGAGACAGCTTTTCACCTCAACAATGTTTTATTATCGTGAGATCCCGTGGCGTGAGATATCGTCACACCCCTAGTTGTCATGATCTAAATCTATAGCTAGGAACATCAAAATACATATTTAAGACCATACTGATTTGACCCCAGCAATATTAATTGTGTTTAGTTAACATTTGACATGCAAAACAGTGTGTAAGTGTATTTGGTCCTATGATAGAAAAACAAGCATCCGTGCTGTTCCCTACATAGAACCTGTGAAACCTCCATTTGAAAAGACCTTAACCACAGAATGAACAACAGTAGGGATTCTGGAAGAGCATCTTCAACAACAGACCTATGCATATTAACACTGCTGGCACATTGCATTTATTTACAAACAAGAGATGACTATGTTTCTCATATTACAGTATAATTAGAGCTATTTTACCAGTGCAGATGTAACCCAAACTATCTACAACACTGTAAATTAGATTACATGACATGTTACAGTAGTCACATTACCTGGTAGGGCCACTAGTTTAGACCATTGATAAGTATCGAGACATATGCCTGGGTAGGTTAGTGCATGGAACCAGTTGGTGGCAAGCTATTTACACTGGCAGGGTGTGTCTATCCAGGGAAACAGTATCAAAGCACACAAGGTGGACCTTGGATATTGACACAGGAGCTGCTGTCAGATACTGTAGCTCTCGCTGAGCAAGAGCAAACCTCTGTCTGTCTCATACAGCTGTGTTGCTTCATATAGTATACACCTCTGTCTTATACAGCTGTGTTGCTTCATATAGTATACGAAGAAAGAAAATGCTCCAGATTACCACCTCAATCAGAGGAGATTTCATTCCGAAGCAGAGGGGTCGTATAACCCGTTCCATAACCCGAATAAAATAATAACTCTACCAAGTAAACGGTTAAACCCGATTACTTCGTGGTCGCGTTATTCTGCGCATGCCTTGTCCTTGTTTTACGTGATGCCGGTAGGCTATTCTGCACAGTCACTGTACAAAAACCGGACCAAACTATTGTGACGCTCGGAAATGCGTGAATGTTACGGTCACTTCACCTGGAACCGTACATTTCTCCACCAATCACACAAATAGCCTAACTCTCCGACGTACCTACAACAAGAAGATAGCCAGGTTTAGCCTTTTAGCCTTTAGCGGGACACGTTACATCACGAGATAGATAATGTGTGCATGTTTAACATCGATTCCGATAAGTTGCGACGGCGCATGTAAACACCAGATCCGATAAGGTGCAATCTTCAATCGGAAAGATTCCATTCGTCAAGACAAAAAAGTGTTGACGTAAACCCAAACACTGACCTCTTGCCTCTTCCTCTCCTCAGGCGAGATCTTTTCAAGAATGCCGGTGTCCTTCACCTTAGCAAAAACAAGAGGGAATGAATAGGTTATGGGCCGTGTGAGCATCAGGGGAGATCTTTCTGCTTCTGCAATGACACGGGGTGGAAGGCTCACACTCACTTCTCAAAACAGAAGTCATTAAATGGGAAATTACGGCTGGCTGTTGTGTGGAAGTATTTGCTTTGTTCATCAGTTCGAAAAGTTCACGTCAGTAGAAATACCACACACAAATAAGATGACTACATAATGAAAATGTATGTTCCACCAGTTATTTCTGTTAACATAAAAGTGATGACAAGTCTTTCAATGCTATGTCATTTAAATCATTTAACTGTCCTATGGAAAAGTTACCCTACTTTTATGAAGTCTTGTTTCAAAATATGGAAAAAATAGAACGTCTGGAGCCATTTTACGTTTTTGTGTCAAAATACATGTTTTTGCACTGAGCTGACCGTTAACAGGCAAGAGGTTGCAAACTGCAGTAAACCCCAATTGAAACGCAGATTACGAATGTGCTGAATAAATGTCCAAAGAAACAAAGCGTAAAAATGCCAACATATCCCACGTCTTAATTGGAAAATGCTACATTTAGAAGATGGCCTAAATGAGTATGGTTTTAACATGACCCCTAACAAAATGGATTGTGTTAATGAATGTAATGTCCATATCAGTGTGGTAATGTGTTGAATGAATGAATGAAAGCATTTTGTGTTAATATCATTTGACAAGGCATGGAGGGGGCTTGTGCTGTCAGGGGCATTCAACTCAAAACATCAACACATTTATAAAGATGCTTTTCCACCACAAGGGTGAATCCCAGACAGGGATTGTGGACATCCCCTATAATAATCTGTTATTTAATAAATTAATTAGTTAATTAATCTGTAATTTTAGACATGAATCCTGAAATGTCCCTTTATCTGTTATTTTAATTAATGAATTAGTTAATCTGTAATGAAAGACATGGATCGAGGAGTGTCCCTTTAAAAATATGTTATTAAATAAATAAATAAATAAATTAATTAATTAATTAATTAATTAATTAATTAATTAATTAATTAATTATTTAAATAAACTGTAATTCCATACAGGGATCCATGACTGTCCCTTTAATTATCTGTTAAATTAATTAATTAATGAATTTGTTAATATGCAATTCCAGTCATGGATCCATGAGTGTCCCTTTAATTATCTCTTAGTTAATATGTAATTCCAGTCATGGATCCATGAGTGTCCCTTTAATTATCTCTTAGTTAATATGTAATTCCAGCCATGGATCCATCAGTGTCCCTTTAATTATCACTTAGTTAATATGTAATTCCAGTCATGGATCAATGAGTGCCCCTTTAATCAAGGCGGAGTCTTCACCTGGGGCAGCTGGCTCCATGTGAGCTGGGCGGGCCGGTAGCTCTTCACCACGATGCCCTGGTCCTCCGTGGGGGGCGTCACCACCACGAAGTCGTCCAGCAGCTCGTCCTGATTGGTGGAGTGGAGCCCCCGCTCCCGGATCTCCTGGTACAGGCGGGGCGGGGCTGTCGGTCACATGACAGGTCAGTGAGACAGACAGGTGAAGCACGGCACTCATGCAGGTGACACCTTTGTTTACTTAAAGGTGAAGTCAGCCACTCTGGGGAAAGCTTGTTGACATTTTAACTATCCACACAAAAGCACATCTCCCTTCAAAGCCATAGAGGGTGCTCACTCAGAAGCTCCGCCCCACAAATTAGAAATGGATTGCAAAGTCTTGGATGTTGTGGTGTGGTCTGCACCACTTTGCTTGTGTTTATATTTACAGAGCCACAGCTGTGTAGGAGTAGCAGGTAAATAAATCATTTTTAAAATACCACCCTGGCCTGAACAAGGCCAGGCCACTAAATGTCTGTAATTGACATGTCAATACGTAGAAAACAACAAAGCGAATGCACTGTGCTAAACCATTAAAAGTACACCACACCCAGCCTCAGGGCTCAACCATCTGGCTTTCAGTACGCTACCAGCATTCACAGAGAATGTCCTGCTTGACGTTACATTATTCTCCCCTCAAGGCATCCATGTTAATTAATTAAATAAATAAAAAATATTATTATTATTATTATTATTTGTAGTATTGGTAGTAGTAGTAGTAGTAGTAGTAATGGTAAAGCAGCATTAATCACAAATAATAGCAGTTCTAAAAGTTAGTTTGATGAGAAACACCAGATTGGTCCCCACATGTCAAGCAGCTTTGTTTCTAGCCCTGCTCCTCGCCAGACACTGGCTGACATCCAGTTACTGAACTTCAGCCACTAGAGCGATATCTATGGCAGGGCCCGGGGAAGCGGACACAGTGGCACACAGCATACATACCGTCTTTGAAGGATCCTGCATGCTTTTGGTTCCTCTTTCTGCCCAGGGTTCTCTAAGCAGGGAGACAGTAGCACACGTAGGCTTTAGCAAATGGCACCACATGACAGCAACACAGACCGCGTTAAGTTCCCTTCCATTGAGCCCTTCCATCAGACCTCCCTTTGACTTAAACACACAACCGTGTTATATTGTGTTATAGCCGGTTATAGCAAGTTACAGCGATTTATAACATGGTATACCGAGATATAGCGCGTTATGTCGTGTTAGTTATAGACTTATATCGTGTAATATTTAGTTATATCGCGTTTTAGCGAGTTATAGTGAGTTAAAACCATAGAACGATATGGTTATATTGCGTTACAGCAGGTTATATCATGTTACAGCAAGTTAAAGTAGGTTATAACGAGTTATTCCGCTTTATATCGTGTTATAGGAAGTTATAGAGAATAAGAGTTATAGCGCATTAAAGCTCTCCCTGTAGCCCACACTTTGCTAAAGCTGAGGGTTTATATTTGACAAAAATTGCATCTGTAGGGGAAGGACAGAGAGTAAAGCGAGCTACTCAGCATACAAGTGCTGCGCGCACAAGCCAAAGACACAACTTTTTTGTGACACTGGTTCCATCCAGAAGACACAAATCCAGGAGGGCCCCTTTAAAGTATTATGTTTGCCTTGGAGCTTTAGACCCGGAAGATAGGGACCAGGGCAGCTTTTGGAAAAACACCATCAGTCACCCACTGCCTCCGCCGCCTCAGAGATATGACTCCAAGCATGACACACAACCGCCGGGCGTTATCAAACGGGAACGTTTTGTCGTCTGAAGAGTATGGTTAGCGTTTAACCAGTGTTTCCCTGTTGACAGCCTGAAATCTATTATCAGCGCAGCATGTTCAAGCTGAGAAGCACCGTTGAGGGTTTCAAACATGTTCTTATAGAACAGACATGTACGGACAGGAGGTTTAGTACGTTTGAGCTCCATAAATTACCTGGAAGCCTGGGAAAATCTGTTCTGTCACAGAGTAATGTAATGAGTAGCAAGCTCTCTAACACTATCTCAGCCTTGAACAGTGCGTTTCCAACGTGGGGGGTGGAGCTTCTGAGATCCCTATGGCACTGAAGGGAGAGGGGTGTTTTTGTTTTGATTTGACTCCAAATATCAGCAATCTTTAAGGAACTAAGAAAAAATTTGTATACAGTCTAGTCTATATTTGACCGCATGGGGGTAAAGATCACTGCCACATCACTGGCCATTTACTCTGCTGTGGGGGAGGTGTCTGCTTGTATCCTGGTCTCTTGCACAGTGTTTTTACTTTCACTTGCCAGTTGGCACTCCATTAAAGGTGGAGTCTGTCATTTTGGGGAATTATCCTTCATATTTGAACTCTGTCAACACAAAAGCACCTTTCCCTTCAATCCCATAGGCTGCTCCCTCAGAAGCTCCGCCCCCTTCAGTGCCATAGGGTTCTCCCTCAGAAGTTCCGC
>JAODUK010000022.1:548189-577910 GCA_027564635.1 Typhlichthys eigenmanni
TCTCAGCCTCTTCATCAGCACTATGTCACATAAGAGACTGTCTCTAGTCTCAGCCTCTTCATCAGCACTACGTCACAAAAGAGACCGTCTCTAGTCTCAGCCTCTTCATCAGCACTATGTCACATAAGAGACTGTCTCTAGTCTCAGACTCTTCATCAGCACTACGTCACATAAGAGACCGGCTCTAGTCTCAGCCTCTTCATCAGCACTACGTCACATAAGAGACTGTCTCTAAACTGGGGGAAGGGGAAGGGGGGTGTTGTCATGTACTGTAGTGAAGTGTTCACAACCAAAAATAAAAGAAACAAGAACTGCAATAAAAACCACAGATACAAATCAAAACTGTAAAGTGGGTGTGTTGTGTAGTGAAAGGGGCGTGTCGTGTAGTAAAGTGGGTGTGTTGTGTAGTGAAAGGGGTGTGTCCTGTAGTAAAGTGGGTGTGTCGTGTAGTAAAGTGGGTGTGTCGTGTAGTGAAAGGGGTGTGTCCTGTAGTAAAGTGGGTGTGTCATAATGAAGTGAGTGTGTCATGTAGAATGTAAGAATGTCAGCACTATCGTGCTAGAGTTAGATCCCTTTAATCTGTGTAAATACGATGCAATGGACTGTTTTAGATTTGAAACTACATTGGGTAAAATTGTGCTTACTTTGAAACATAATGGCTGTTGGAAAACAAAGCTTATCGGGCCACGGTCTCGGTATTCAACCCTTTGCAGCTATGCCTCATGCAGATTTTTGTGTAATGTGGTCCAATTTGTCATGCTGTAATTACAACAGTACAAGGGCACTAATGTGTTGTTGATTGGGTCTTAACGAGGCATGGCTGTAAATGTAGTCATTTAAGGGCTGATTGATCATGTTTATTTTATTTTACAGTACTTCATCTGTATTAAAGGTGACCTAGGCGTCTTCGGGCTACTGGGTATGAATGAGCAAAGCTCTCCCAAAGTAGAATGCTACCTGATACTATGTGCTGGAGGTCTGGGTGGTTGACTTCAAGCCACAATATTACGGGTTCGTGACCCAGTGTTGTCCATCTGTGAGAATTCTTAAACAAGATGCCGAACCCCTGTCTGCTCCTTGTAAAATGTGTAATTGTATGTTGCTTTGGATAAACAACACGTTCTCATTCTCAACTTGTCAAAAATTGCAGCATGGTCAATGGCCTTTCTCGTCAATTTTTGAAGCGTTCGAAAGCCTTTGGCGTCGTAGGATGAAGACTTCGGTCATTGACTGTTACGGCAAGACTACGGAGTTCCCAACACCGGTTTATTTATAGCTATGGGCATGCAATCTCAGCACAAGTATTAGCTCCTGGTTGTAGATAAATAATCAATATACAATCGAGACATGTTAGAATGTAATTACTTGAATAGGCTTATTATAGGCTACACACAGCCTATACCAAAATATAACTGAAACTGAAATTTCATTTTATAATTTCAGGTAAATAGAATCAACTATAGCTATATTTATGAGGTATATAATTAAGTTATAATTTAGCAGCCAAAGTTAGATTTCATGATGTACTATTATAAAACCATATACATATATTGATATGTTCACTCACAATGCACATCTGATGAGTAGATTTGTCAAGGATTACCTTGACAAATCTACTCATCAGATGTTGCATTGTAGTCCTAAAGTGTAGAGGAGTTGTAGATGCATATTTTCAATTAAGTATTTATCTATTTCAATAACAATGTCAGGCAAAAATGAAAAAAAAACAAAAAAAAAAAAACTATTTATGCAGTATTTGAGCTTCATTTACTAAGGAGCAGTGTCATAACCATGAAATATTTAACCTGAATTGGAATCTCTCTATGGAATTAGAATATACATTTTACTACCAAAATAATCTTTGTAACTTGTTCAGAACTGCAAAAAACTGTATGTAATGCAAGGGCATGTTTTTGCAAGGAGAAACACTTTGAATATGGCCTAATGAGCTAGGGTGTAATTAACTGTCAAGAGTCACTGTCAGGACGAATGAAACGGTTGTTTCATTTCTCCTGACATAGACTAACAATGAGCATTTCTTAAGCTCCTGACAAATAATGGATGTGTGCAGTTTCAGATCTCAAAGTATGGATTCAGTGTTATCGTGCAGTCATATTTTATATGTATATATGGACAGATATATTTGACATTATAATAATACCATGTAATATATCTTCATTATCATCATTATCTCATTTAGCATACATCTCCATAATAATAAACACACTCTACTATGCCTCAATTAGCATTCAGATTGACTCAGTCAATTATTTCAATTGTGAAAGCTGTAATACATTGTTAGTTTATGTCTCGCAAGGAAGGTGTATCTTTAATCACAGGAAATATTCCTTTCCACAGTTATTCACAAGACATAGTCCTGAATCTAATGTGCCCTGGCGCAAAAATGTCACATTAACTGTGTACGATATATGGAGCGTCAAACATGTAGCTTTCATTAGCTTAATTAAGGTGATAAATTTGGGAGGACGTGGCTTGGTCATTTTTCAAGCTAATAATTACATTTGTACAGTAAATGCTCAGACAAATGTCAGCTATATGTATGTCAAGTTTCAAGTGAATAAGAGGCTTGTGTCATGATCAGAAGAGTTTTAAAGCATTATTTCTGCATTAGCATTAACTTCAGTCAAAAAGCATTCAATGTATATTAGTGCGTTTTACTCATATTTGTACATATCAATTAAATATTTTACATGGTCAGCATGTCCTCTCTATGCACAGTTAATGACATGGTCACATCTTGTTGCTGTATTAAAATATGCATATTTATATATTTTACAATCGTATTATAATTTAATAATTATGCATTATCTTCATTATCTTATATCATATAATTATTTCCAAAAACATACTTTGTTCAGATATGCATTCTACACATATGTTGCAAGTTTCGTGCAAATCTGAGTTAAGATATATTTTAAGATGATTTTAACATTTTGTCCAAAATTGTCACTCTGCAGAAAAATCTAGTTAGGCGGATTTTATGTGTTCAATTGATTTATTTGTTATCATCAGTTATACATGTGTAGCAAGTTTCAAGTTTATATCTTTATCATGGTTCAAATTAAAATTATTTCTATTTCAAATATTTTGGGCGTGTACTGTAACGCCCCCTATCTTCATATCATGATCATTTTTCATGGCATGGTAGAGACAGCTATATACTATATCATGCAAATTTGTAGCAAAAGTTATTTATCTTCCTTACAAATATGGCACCTTTAAAAAAAAGAGAGATAATTCAGGCTTTCCAGTGGTATAAGATACACCAAGGTACAACAAAGGAATAACATACCAAACGCAAATGTCCATACCTTTTGTTTTATGTTTACAACACACTAATTATGTTCCGCTGCCTCTCTGCCGCCCCCCGCAGGTGGTGAGCTTCGCCAGCCTGAAGTACGACCGCTCCTACAACTGGATGGTGCTGTGTGTGCTGTGGTGCTCCATCGCCCAATCCATACTGTTGCCCATGTTCCTGTGGGCCTGCGACCGTTACCGCGCCGACGCCCGCATGGTGTGGGAGAAGTGCGTGGCCATCATGTCCAACGATGACGTGGAAGAAGGTAGGCCCCTCCCTTTCCCACCTATTCTGCCCATTTCCCCCCCCCCGCCTCTCTAACCCACCTAACAATGCAGTGTGAATGTGGAAGGCGTTCCCATCAACTACGAATAGGACTAGTTTAGATGGTTGAGTCCAGTGTTGATATGCTACAGGGGATAGTGGTGGAAGGTGTGAGACATTGGCTCTTCCCAGGAGGACTTTCAGATATTACGTATAAGAACACAAGGTGGCGGTGTCTTAATGGCACTCGTGTGTAGAAGCTCTTCCTGTAAAAAGGTCGATTTGTGCTTCTGCGTCGAGGCAATGTGGAGCCCGTGCCGTCGTGAGCATATTTTACTTCTGCGCTGGTCTGTCGGCCACGCGGACCTCTGTGCGTTGACTGCACATGCGAAACTTGATAGCTATCGAAATAGAACACAGAATAAAGTGTAAACATTTTGATATTCCTAGTGGGCTAAACTGGACTGTCTTTCATCGCTTTGGCACAAACTGCATTCAATGTAGACAATACATCTTTCACATTTCATGGATTCTTTTCTCATAGACATAGCCACCATCAAAACGATGTAGCTACCTACAGGCCAACAAGCATGCTCTGCCTCTACGACTCAGAAACATAAATTGGCCTTAAAGGTACAGTCAGCTAGTTAATTGTGCGCTAATGCACTTTTTGTTCAATTAACTTAATTTCTCCTGTTATTTCGCTAGCTTACCATTTTCTGTGCATGCTGAAATAAGCATCTGGTACTACACAGCCCTGTCTTTGTAAATAGTAACAAACAAAGTGGAGAACGCCGCTCACATCAACAAAGCTGTACTACTACGCTTTGCTTCACAATGTGATTCAATGTGTGGGGCGGCTCCGCAGAGGTTTTGTTTTGAAGTTAGCACGTGCTCTTAAGAATGACTAACACTGCCTTTAAGAGTACCAGTGTGATCTTGCGGAGGGTCTTTTTATAGAAAGTGTGCCCTTGGACTGAGTGTGCTGCATGTGTAACATGGTACATTTCAGTCGTCTCAATGTGCTGAGAGTTACCATCAAATATTTTGTGTACAATGACACATAAAGTGTCTCATGTCTGGGAAGAGTGAAGGTCTCAGTAAAAGCAAGGACAGGTCTGAGTGTAGTTTGTTTATGCAGTATCACTAGACAACAACACAAGCTCTAGCTTAGCTTATGACTTGTGCTTCCATAGAAGTACCATCCATACCTCTTGGCTGAATGAATTCACTCTCAGAGGTGAAAACTGTAACAGGCCTCGGGCCTGCTATACATATTTTATTAGCAAGTCAAAATGGCCACGCACGCCAGAGATTTGACGATAACAAAGAACTAGAGACAAGAGATGTACTGAGAGGAGAGATAATGCTAATTCACTATTCCAGATCAATGATGCTAACTATTGATGTGTGGTTTAATGGAGCTGCAATAGAACCAGGGAATGAGGCAGCCTCATTTAGGCTGATCTGGGATCTTACTTGTAGGCTTCAGCCAATTGATCCAGAGTTATGGTGTGAGCTACTGTGCCACGCAGTGTTCATCTTCACAGTGTCTGGTGATCCGCCACTGGCAGTTTCTTCTTCTTCTTTTAGCCGTATAGACTTCACAAGCGGTCTTGCTTTCACAGAGGTATCAGCGTGATGGCATTACACAAAGCTTTGGATGATACTGCTGGAAAAGGACATACGTTCCCTCAAGCCGTTTTTGCACACACTTTTTTCACTTCATTGAGTTCAAATGGGGCAATCACTCGTTAGAGTGCCCCGTCATGAGAAGGTGACATAATAAATGAGGGCCTAGAGGGAATTCCTAGGCCAATCGCACTTTTAGGTCTTTACGATGGTCATATTTCCCTCTAGTCACAGAGGGATATAAACCAAACAATATCGAAACACTTTGCTCCTAAGTTGCATATTATTTCATTATGCACGTCTACCTTTACAATGAGGTTATGCAAAGCACAATGGGGATTTAGGAAACGATCACATATAAATCAGGGAAGAGATCGATGGTCTTACTACTATTAATAATAATACAATATAGTCATATCTGACACAAGCCGGGTGCCGAGGGTCACGTCAGCCATAAAGCATTCACGAGTCATATGCATTTAAATACTTCAACTAATGTTCACATACACGTCCACTTCCAAGTTTGGTCCCCGTGTTAGGTCACATGATAATTGTATCACCATATATGGAATGGGCTGATGTGGACATTAATTGGCATGTGGTGTGTACATGTTGAATGGTTCATATATTGCCGCCTTATTACTCATAACACTGTGGCATAAATGCATTTATTATCATGTTTAAACTCACCCCAGTACCCCATTGCTCCTGTTTCTAACCTTTGACCCCTCACCCCTGCTAAACCTTTCTTGTCAGGAGACAAAGTCATGTAGGGCCGACGAGCATTCTCTGTGATAATTAATGCTTCCAGTTCTCTGCTTCTTTACAGACGGCTTGCCCTGTATAACGCAGCACAGTTGTATGTATAAGGACCATTTCCTGTTGTGTGTGCCCAACGCTACGGACTTGCATGCCATGCTGCCTGTGTAGCTAGCTCTACTGTCATCTTCCATTGTTTTTTGCTCAGCATTTGCCTCAAGATCAGCATTTTACACTTGACACCCACTTGACACCTAACAGATGTGGATGCAGTAATTAAAAAAAAAAAAAGAAACCATTTTAGCTGTGCAACAATTACTACACAGGATATTTTGTTGGTATGCCTTGCTACATAGGGCTCATAAAAAGCCCCCCTCCCCAACCTTTTGGTAGTACTGTTTGAATACTTTTGGGTGTATTCTTAACCCCCCGCCCCCCTTCCTAATATATATAAAGAATTTGATAATGTATCTTTCAAAATCTTAACTTGCCAAACTTCTTAACGTATTCATAAGAAAGACAGAGACAAATTGGACATGTCTCTGTTTTCAAGCTATATATCTATATATCTTTATCTATATATATATACGTCTGTCTGTCTGTCTGTCTTGTCTATCTCTAAGTCCGTTGCTCTGTTTTCCTGACGCGTGTGCTTTTCTGCACTTTGCAGAAAACAGCCAAGACGGAGGAATTCATGGCGACTTAATATTTGACAGACCATATGACTATAGCTCAGCGCCTGAAATCGTGACGGTAGACCGTATTGCCAAGTACGAATTCTCGACCTTAGAAAGGGGGGTCCCGCAAGGGTATCCATTGAGGGAACTACAGGAAGATAAAATGCAGTATTTGCAGGTATATTTCTATTGATTTTCTTGATTTGTTTTTCTATTTTTACAGTGACACGTCATTGCTAATGTGCATGGTGAACATGGCCTTGTGGGGCTGTGTAGTTTTTTATTTGTTTGATATTATTTGGATTCATATGACATTTTGTGTTTTTATACCCAATTTATTTGAGCCACCAATATACTCTGACTGACTAATGTTTGGCAAATATGACCATCAATAGCTCCACAAGAATATTTAATGTGTTTAAATAACTCGTGTTATGGATTAACCACACCTTTATTTTTAAATGAAGGTAAGACAAGTAACTGACTTACCTTCTGCATTTCAGGGAACCTTTGACCTGACAGGGATATACATATAAAGGTCTGCTTATATGCTTTGACAAAATCTCTGGGTCCATTGGACCCGGCATCCAAGCAGTCAGTTGCTGAGCTGTGAAATGCTCATCTTCAGCTTAAGCTTGCATTTAACACTGAAAGGTCATTTCTGTCATTCAACTTTCATGCATTATATTATTTTTATTTTTTTTGCCAGACAACTCAGTTTGATAAACATATGGCTCTTCCCCTCTTAACAATACTGCTGAAAATCATCAACACGATCAGTGTGGCACAATTGATTGGAATCACTTGTTGGCATTGTCCTTGGATGGGGAGGTGAAGGTTTATAAATCGACTTTGCCTCACCCCATAACCTTAATACACACTTATACACTCACCCTCTTGAACACATCTGGGTCATCTGTGTGGTTAACGGCAAAACCAAACCTCAATTTCTCAGAGCAGAACATAGAACCAGAATCATACATACGGAATTAGAGCGAGTAGTGTCATACAAATGAATTCATTAGCTCCAGCAGTCTTTAATAACACTGCCTGTTAAACAGCAATTCTGCCTTGGAATACATTTTCAAATTCCATTTGACTTCTTACCAAAACCTTGAAACAGAGATGCATACAGTAGCTTTCACCTCATGCCATCAGAACCCACCAGCATGTCACTGTGGCTTGTCTTCATGATATTAACCTTAGGGTTATTACAGCGTAATATCTGCATGTATTTGTATTTACCGCAGCTTTCCCTTTAACCCAAATTGGACATCTCTGTTCCTAGATGGTATCTGAAAATATGATACTATTACCAAAGTGCTATAGGGCATATTTGTAAAGTTAAATGGCTTTCAGACTATTTGTTTGATGAACAGAACTCTTTTAGTCAATGTTAAATAACCTCTACACGTGAGAACTGCTTTAGCACTTCTTGATTGCTCGATTGCCTGAATGTAAATGTTGCTGTTCACCAGAGCCATGTAAAGAGAGAGTTGCGTCATCTCCGTTCACTAAAATTGACTGTTTTTTTTTTTCGCAGCAACGGAGCCTCAGAATAGTTCCCGGAAGTTAGCCCAAATACCAAAAGTATACTATAAATCATGTTTTAAATATAAATTGTGCATTTATTTACAACAAATTACCAAAAAATTAAGTTATATATCTGTATATGTATATGTTCAAATTGCCCACCAAGCACTTCCGGGATCTATTTTTGAACCAATTTCTGACTTCCATTGGCCTAACTCTGTTGTTTCCATTGCTCTGCTGTTCACCTCTCCCCATTTGTCCTGCTCCACCTCATTCTAAGGCTTATGCTGCCCTCTGCTGTCGTGTGTCCGTCCTGCACTCAATGCTGCTGTATAGTCTGCTGTCTCATTTCTTTTCGTTTACAATAAGCT
This sequence comes from Typhlichthys eigenmanni, assembly GCA_027564635.1. NCBI lineage: Eukaryota > Metazoa > Chordata > Actinopteri > Percopsiformes > Amblyopsidae > Typhlichthys > Typhlichthys eigenmanni. The sequence continues at coordinate 556,745 of JAODUK010000022.1, forward strand.
GCCGCAAGGGGGCAGTCTGATATCGGTCTTGTCCTACTTGACACCGCCTTGACAAACCCTATCTCTCTTGAATAGTTCCCAGAACAATGTGGAATGTGAGTATTATCACTTTGGGAGCTGTAAAGTTATACAATTAGCATTCACTATCATCCCACTATGCAGTACAATGTAATATGTTAACATGTTCTTTGTGACTCATTAACTACAGACAAATATATATACAACAAAACAAATGAATAATTATTACAGATTGGCTGGCAACAAGAACAAGAAGGCATACAGTATCAATGTACTAATATACAATTGCCTGTTAATACAGTGGCTTTCAAACATGTGGGTTAAGATATTCAAATCATACTTATAATTGCAGTGATTTATTTCTCTCGCTCTCTCTTTCTAATTTAGTATGATTATATTTCATCTAAAAAAAACATTACTCAGTGTGTGATTACGGTAGTTTATAGTCATACGTGTTATGTTGCTACTGTATGTGCGTGGGTGGTTCAAAACATGTGAGAACCACTGTGTTAATACACAGGCTGTGCCACAACAGTGTTATAAGATGACATGGTGGTGATGGCGTGACGTGGCGTGACGTGGCGTGACGTGACGTGGCGTGACGTTGCGTGACGTGGCGTGACGTGGCGTGACGTGGCTTGACATGGCGTGACATTGCGTGACGTGACTTGACGTGGCGTGACGTGGCGTGACATGGAAGGCGGTTGGGTTCAAAACATGTGGAACTTGTAATTTTTGCGTGTTAACCCGTACGCTTTCTGCACATTAACACGACAAATAATGTCAATACATTTCAGCCAATAAGAGACCTTGAGTTGAGACATAGCTGTCATGACAATAATTACAACCAACAGCGAAAGGCAGTGCCATCAGCTACGTTTCATTTAAATGATTCCTGATCTGGTGAGGTAGCGAATAGTATGGCCTACCCTCACCAGCCACGGGCAGGACAAGAGGGTGATGTCACTTTAGAGGAGGAGACAAAGACTTAGTGAAGTGAACCTTTTTGTTTGTAATAGACACATCATTCTACAAAAAAAGCATACTTTTTCTCTCAGTTCACCAGAAAATAATGGTGTAGGTTGAAGCTTAAGTTCATTATTCCTACCCTAATTACTTATCAAATCATTAAACTTGCGCTACCCAATATAGCACAATAAACAAATAAAGTAAATAACACAAACTACATAGTACTGTATGTGCTTGCATGTACATACATGCCGACAGTACTTACTTTACCTATGATGAATAATCAGCACAATAGAAGAAATGCCACATTCATTCTTAAATTGTGGACTGCTTTAAGAAATTAATGAATCCTCCACGAACATTCGAAAACGATAAAGTCAGTGATAATTGGTCGCTATTTCTTTGACTTCATTAGGCCACGTTAAGCCTGTTTCCTATAGCCTAGTAGTTGGTGAAAAACCCACTACATTTGGTGATAAACAAGAAATGAAGGACCCGTTTTGGATCGATAGCCTAACATGTTTCAGGATAATCGTTTTATAATGTCCCAGCCACAGGACAGTCGAATAACAAACTTGAAATCAATGTCTCAATATAGTGCGTAAATTGCCTCCATAGGCAATGTTCTCTTGGCAATACATTGATTATATATATATATATATATATATATATATAAACATTATTACCTTCTTATTTTGCTCATCCTTTATAGGCCTAATCAGTCTGCATATTTGCCATATGACAGCCAATGCGGGGATTGCTGGAGAAAGAAATAAACATCATCCTGCCGGCTTGACCGGTATATTTGAATCATGGTCAAAAACCCACACTCACAAATAAACAGATGTAAAGGGGATGGCTTTAAAACTGCCATTTTGGAGAGGTGCAAAGGCTAACAGTCTCCATAACCAAGTGTGCAAATGTCTTCATGCATCTTTTGTTTATAGTCTATATTTGTTCAGCTCGTTGAGTCTTTCCAGCCCTGCCCTTCCCACAACACCGGCCGATCTTTTTGCTGAATACAGAGACCGTGCGTGCCGAGAAGACATGACACTTGTTGCCCTGCTGAGAGGTAGCCTATTCAATGTGTTAATCTGGTCAAATATATCAGAAAGACAGGACGGTTCTCGGCACAAGACCGGCACTATAGCGTCCCGTTTCACACGGCCGTTACGAACACCCCTGACCAGTGGCCCAGATCAGATTAAAGCTGCTGTATGGCAGGATATGTTTCCTAATAAGATTATTCCATTTCTCATCATTAAAATAACATACAAGGTGTTTGGCCTATATAATTATAATATGAACAACAATGTGTTTATGCCTGAATAATTTATCTGAAAGACATTGCTCAGAATGTTTAATAATAATAATAAATTATAATCTTGGACTATACATCTGTTGGCTCTCTAGTAGGCTGTGGTGTATGTTGTTTACCCATAATGCCAGTAGAGGGCGATAAAGCAACATGGTTCCATAGCAAGAACAAAACCTATAAACAAACATAATGTAACATGTACAAAATATACATGTTAACTTGTACAAAATGCACCTCTTAACTCGCAAAACTCGCAAAAACGTGTTAACACGACAAGCCCACACGTTTTGATCCCGATGACCTTCCATAGACACGGTGACTTGATGTTCGCCGTTATGAACAATTATTAGTTTGCCACTAACTAATCACGTAAAACTACCATAACACGTTTATTTTACTATGTTTTGGAAGGCAAAACGCCTTCAAATATGCGAGCTTGATCAACAGAATGCAAGTTTTTTTTACCTCCGTTTCAGTTATCACAATTAAACGCTGTTACATATGCGCGTTTGGTTTGGTTAGGTGTTCTAGTGCCAGCATAACGCCGTGAAATACGCGCCTTCTCTCGTAATCAAATGAGCTCCACCTGATAATTTACCTAGCCAGTAGATTTGAACTCCTTCCATCCAAACATAAGACCACAATAGTTCACTATTGATTGTATGAGCATTCAACGTCGTTACAAAAGCGCGTTTGGTCAACAGAACGTGCGTATGTAACAATGGTTTATTGTGATTGCTGAAACGGCAAAAAAGCAACACGCGTTCTGTTGACCTGACGGCCATATGTTACGGCTTTTGCTGTCGGAAAATACTCGCGCATTATGGTAGTTTTAGTTAGCGACGAATTGTGACCCTTTTTGCGTTCCACACATGGTGACTTGACGTGACTTGACGTGACATCACGTGACATGACATGATGGAACGTGACGTGACATGACGTGACATAAGTCGCAGCGTTGCCTCCAGACTGAAGGGGCCGGTGGGGGCGCTCTGTGTGCTTTGCGACTGCAGGTGCCCCCTACAAGAAGATACTCCCACGACGAAACCGACATGTGGACCAACGACCAGCTGCCCTCCTTCCTGCAGCACTGGGGCTCCAGCGAGGACGCGACCGGGGCCCGCTCCAGCTCCAGCTCGCCGCACCGCGAGAGACGCAGGAGCAGCCTGGTCTCCTGCCAAGAGGAGAGCCTGCACCTCCTTCTTCAGCACCACCTCCTGCTGCAGCAGCACCACCACCGCCAGCAGCAGCAGCAGCAGCGCCCGGTCGCCCGCAAGCGCTGCCGCTCCGAGGATAGCGGGGCCGGGGAGCGGCGCGACGACGAGCTGCGCTGCTTCAGCCGTGACGAGGTGATCAGCTTCATCGACGAGACGCCGCTGCCCAGCCCCCGCCGGAGCCCCCGCCGCCGCACCACCATCACCGCACCGCTTTTGTCCGCCTCGCCGGGGCGTGGCCAGCTCCTGCCCCACTTCCCGCTCACGGACTTCGAGCGGGAGCCGCAGGCGCTGCGGAGGCCGTCAGAGCGCGCGAGGAGCAGGGGAAGCCCCGGGGGCTCGCCCGATGCAGGGGGGAGCAGCCGTCAGCAGCACAGGGGCCACCAGGGCTCACGCCGGACCCCCAGGACAGACCCAGGGAGCCCCCAGGGGGGCCCGCAGCGGACTCTGAGCAAGGCGGAGAGCAAGGGCAGCGCAAACAGCTTCGTGAGCTCACCGTCCGCAGCGTCCTCGGGCTACGCCACCCTTCACTCGGACTCAGCCACCTGACGAACACAAACGCACCCCTCCCCTGCCTTGCTGTGGCTGCCTGTGGGAACACCAGGAGAACATCTGCTGGAGCCCCTGGCCGATAATGGCCTTGTCTTTTCTCTGGCCTGTTGTAAGTGTGCCACATATCTATTTTTAGAGGTACCACCGTGATCCCAAAGTTACTGTAGGATGCTTAGGTCTTGGGACGTTCTGACACATTCCTTGCTGGAAGGAGGCGGTGACATTTGTTGGGTGGGCAGGCTGGTGAACCCAACCAGCTCACACTTCATGTTTGGTGTACTTGAGGGTGCGTTTGCTGTCTCCAGCACGGACGTGTGGATCACAACTCGTGGACATTCACATGCCTTCGTTGATGTTTGATGTGTTACTTCCTATGAAGTGTTCTAGTAATTGATTTGGGAAGGTTTTGTGTGTGTGTGTGTGTGTGTGTGTCTGAAGTTGAAGGTTTTTTTCTTTTGCATTTTTCTCATTCAGCATCTTGAGCTTCTGCTGTGAAAGCTGTATTTTGATTCCTTCAGATGAGTGTTTTGTTATATGCACACGTTTCTTAGCCCATATCCCTCTGCAGTGCAGTGCCTGAAGATTTACTTTTGAGGACGAGTCTCTCAGAGAAGTATTGGTTAGATTTGGGTATAATATACTAGTTGTTCTCTATTGTTATTATTATTTTCATTATTATTATTATTCATTTTCATCTGGACTTAGATGTCCCTTACACAGGGTATTACCCCGAAAAGTTTTACATTTCCCGTATTGAATAGGCCCTTAAAGAGATATTTTAAGTGGATGTTTCAAGCAGATTTGACAATTCCTTGTACAGTATATATAAAGGGTGATGGACACGAGAGCGTATTGTTCTGTTCTGTTTATTAAGGCTTTGGCTGGAATGTTTCCCCCAAAATACTTTTCTGTTTCTGTTATTGATATGTGTTCTCGATCACCATGCATGCAACACCACACCCGCACCACACCTGTACAACAGAGCTATCCAAGAGCAAACGTTGCTGTACACGTTTGTCTAAAATAGTCTCGTTGTAGTGGTTCTGCTATGCTGAGAGAAGCAAGCTAGAGATGAATACCGTCAAGTTCAAGTTAGTCTTTGAAGCTAACATTATGTAGCATTACTGATAAATGGGGTATGTATATTTGAGAGCCAACAGATAATAACATCTGACTAAATATTATTTAACTGTTTGGAATGTGTGGAATGTGTATTGGGAGGTAACAGTTATTGATATTAGATCACAATGATTTGGCATGGCAAATGCTATATTAGTAAATACAATTGTTGTGTGATTTAGTAAAAGTTCTCTAATAAATCGCACCCGAAAGCAGAATTAGCATCAATTATGACCAAACAACCATAGTACACACTTATAGTTAACCAGTTAACAGTCACTTAAACATAATATAGCAACAAAAACAATATTATTTGTGGATTATTAGACATACTCTATAAAATGAAGCAGTGCTCTGAAACAGATTTGGCTGCAAATTAACATAAGAGAAGTGTATCAAAATCTTGTTAAGGATTAATCTTTAACAGTCATCTATAAATGTATAGATTGAGTAAACAGATAACGGTGTTCTAAGATTGATAATGTATGTCCAAACACAATGACAACAAATGTTATATTCTGGGCAATCAGAAAAGTCAGTAAAGTTTTACATGAATGTATTTAAATTGGGTGTAAGCTTGCAAATAAATATTTTATCACGAGGACATCATTACCTAAAAGTAAACTGACAGCCTTATTAATTGTGAAGGTTGACATTTGACATAAATTTTTGCCTTCAAATTAAATTCTTCTTTACTTTTTTCTTAGCTCACCTCTCACTTGTAAAGACCTCAAGTAGCCTACTGTATAAGTTAATATCCACTCAACAAAGGCATTTTACATATTGTGTTTACAATATCAAATTCTATAACATTATCAGTTTTATGCCTGTCTAAATGATGAACAAATGTAAAATGTTATTTTAATGTTTTTTCTGTTCAGATGATGGCTTTGTTGAGAAGATTTTAAAGACCTGAACCCATTTAACATTAAATTCACATGGGAAAACGTGTAGTTATTTGTAATGAATTGGAAAAAGCTTGTTTTTACTGATGTGTATTTATACAAACAAAGAACCAAACAAAACAATCTGCCATTACACCATGCATAGGCCAGATCTCCGGGATACAAACATTGGACCAAACACTGTGCAATCTGCTATCCCTTGTATTGAGGAATCAGGAATTTAACCCATGAGCAGAACTGTGCTCAATTATTACAGTGAATAATGTGGTATGTTGTATCTGTTAGCCTTTTGTCTCAAATAGCATATGACATTATCATCTGCTTTAATATCAAGACAAATCTCACTTCTGGCAGACATCATATCATATTCCTTTTCAGTAAGTGTGAGAAGTTCAGTGATAGTCGACTCCCAGCTGAAAGGTTCTGGGCTCCACCCCCAACATAGGCACTCTGCCCCGAATTACACAGCCAGTGAGCCTGGACATGGTCCAACTTAATGCAGCAATTCCACAGTGTGCTGGATGTCTTTCTGGGACTCACGTCCAGAAGCCCACTGTAATAGTTTTACGCCTTGTTATGGTCGCTTGGTCTCAGGGTAAATCCAGCGGGTACATCGGTTCATATACGTTCTCTTTTTATAACGAGATGGAACTAAGATATTGTTAATACAATGTTCCTGCAAAACATTGTGCTCCACAATTGTGCTCCTGACGCGAATTTGGACGTTTGACCATACAAATGAGCAGGGAAGGGGTCCGTCTCGTTTTTCCAAAAGCGCAATAAGGTCCCACTGCTCTTGGCGGAGTTCGTCCGCCTCTGTCCACTTGACTCGCTTGACTGGATCCAATGTAATGCAAATGACATATTCACTTCATCCCGTCAGTTCTCAGCTTTTAAGTGCGAAGCTATTTTAGTATATACTCTCAGCATCAGTGAAGACTCTATACTATAGAGTATACTTCACAGATGCTGAGAAGAGTTCATGGAAGTTCTCAGAAACAAAAAAGCTAAAAGCCATTAATCGTTGAAATCTTCACAGGGCAAACGTGTGGCACATCTTATTTTGTGAAAAAGAAAAGCATTTACTGAAGTGAAAAGAAAGTACTGATATAGTACATTTATTAATAGGTCTGGGGAGAGCTGATAATTAGCCCACAAAATGTGAACACATTAAATAAACACTATAAAATCGGATAGTTGCCACGGGTTCTTTCAGATAACCACGAGTTGACTTTTGGCAATGTTTTTGGTTTATCTTCCGCGTCTGTCCAGATGCGGTTTCTCCCTGTTCTGCCTTTATTGCGTCCGCAGCGCGCAACCAGCCAAACATACATCTGAAAGAGCGGTCGGCGTTTCGGCAATTTTCCTCGCTGCAAGGTGCCATCCTCTGGTCCTTGGGAACGACCAGCCACTTTATGGCACTGTTGTGAAAGTCTAGAACAAAACAAAAAACGAAAATAGTACGATCGTTTTTCTTAAAGCTACAGGATATCAAATCTCCATTTAATAGCAATGACTATTATATGATATAATCTCGGGCGGACTTTACCGGCACAGCGCAAGAGTGTTATTTGTACCAGAAAATCAAAGCACTGTTCAACAAGAATACAATTTTCTCGCTCTTGTCTCGGTATAACTGCTGAACAATGAGACAGACTATCCCTCAGCATCGAGGCTTTGTCTATGCTATATGCTTAACTTTTGAAGATCTTCTTCAAGTTCTTCATCGTGTTCGTGAAACGAGTAGGTTTAGGAAATGGTGAAATTGCATCATCTATCATCAGTTTTTCTTTGAAAACACCATCTTATAGCCTATCGGTTAATGCCTATTTTAGGCTAGACTACTACTCTATAAGCAGCATGTAACAGGCTAAATAACATCAGCATCTAAGGCAAAATCCATAATATTGTGATTATTTCAATTTAAATAATAATAATACAAATATAACTTTTGACGTGAAACAAGACACAATCATCTTTCTTTTATGATTTTTTATTAATAAAATAAAACATCTACAGGCAACAATAGCCTATGTAAAAATCTAGACAGTGCAAGAATATAGAGCATTTATTTGAACAATTACTTTATTATTCATCTCTACCAGGGTCTCCAAACATTAACTTGGGTGTTCACAGTGTGATTCCTACACTGACCACTGGGAAATACACAGGCGCTGTTGTCGAGGCTGTGTGTTGCGACGACAGATCTTTTGGTTCCGATACACAGCCGTTTCCTTGGCATGAGGGGTTTCAGGGTTCTGAGACACCGGTCACCCCGAGCCGTCGACTTTGCTTTTCTGAGATCTGCTCCAACAGACGTCGGGGCACTGAGTCTCTGCGTCAGCGCAACTTGGGTGTCGACTGTGCTTGGGTCGCTGTCCAGGGTGCTGTAACTTTCCGCCTGTTTCCCTCCGCACAGGTTCTTGTTGAGCTGCGATAACATCCAACGGTCGCTGCCGTTGACGTCCGTCCCCAATAGGTACTGGTGGACGCTCGCCAGACAGCTACTGAAGCCTGCTTGGTATTCTGAGAACTCGCGTGTGCCTGCAACAAATAAAAGGACATTTGAAACAAGGCCATCCGGGGAGATTAACGATGGAGTGAAGTAGGCCTAAACCTCAACAGCTGGATAACAACTGTTAAAAGCTATAAGCCTATTTATAGTGTATCCTATAGGCTACTTACAGTCCTGTCTCTTTTGAAGGTTCCTCAGATGTTTAACTGTGAGCTCCAGGATGTCAGCCTTTTCCAGCTTGCGTTTTCGAATCTTAAATAAAAATAATAACATAATACCAGTTATTAACTAAAAACTGTTTACATTGCATGACATTTAGCAGAGATTCAAAATGTTAAGCCACGTAGGCTACATATGCCTACATTGTTTGTGTAATAGCTCTCCAGCAGAGATTTTAGCTGGTCCAAGCATTTGTTTATGCGAGCTCTTCTTTTTTTTTCCATCAGTGGTTTGGACACCTGGCAAAAAATGAATAGAAATTATTTAATACAAAACACAATTAACAACAAAAAATATTGACATTGTCAAATCAATAGTTCTACACAGGATATTTTTGCCACACACCTTATTCCCAAGTCTGGATGGGGTCTTTGTACGGTCAGACGTGGCCAACATTCTTATTAGCTGTATTCCTGTTCTGATTTCCTCGTTTCTAATGTCTCCCTCCCCTCCAGTGACGGTTTGGAATAACTGGTCCATGGGCCACATTTATATGGGTTGTCGCCTACTTAACATCTCAATGCCAGCCTGCCTGCCTCGCACGCTCAAATGAGCAACGCCGAGGCGTCACTTGCTCGCCAAAGCAGCCAACCAACCAGATGAGCGTGTTGGGCGAATATATTGTGTAGAAATAGAATGTATGTGGTTCGGCTGCAAATGTAGGTTGAAGTGATTTTGTACGAACAGACCTATGAAATAGACCTATGACGCATATGACGCACAAGCAAATAATAGGATAGACTATAGGCATAGGATACTTGTAATATCGTTAAACCGAAAATAGTCCAAACCAGAAAAGTTATTTATTGTGTTGGATGTTTCTTTGCGTCTTATCATAAATTCTCAAACCTGACGTGCCAAATTCTAACATATAGTTAGGCTAAATAAGGTAGCATAATGTCATGGCGCGTAACTCCTAAATAATTGTTGTATGAAGTAATCTCACAGCATCGTATTATGATCATCACTTCCCAACAACGATCGATTTTCAGTTACTTAATAGCCATTAAACTGCTCAGTAGTCTGATAACTAGGCATATAGCCTGCTCGTTAAATAGCCTAGGCTTATATAAAGAACCGTGTAGAGAATTGTTCAAATTCAAACTACAAAATGTATAGTCGCAGGTTGAACATATTCTGGACATTTGTTTTAAGTCTATTGTGCGTCAACGCGTTTTGTCTTTGCCTCAGAGAGGCACCGAGGCGAATGGCCAGGCACCCTCCTACCCGCTCCGCGCCTTGCGATTCTCCACGCTGGGTCCTCAATAGAACCCGCGACCGCGGGATGCTTTATAACAATGTCAGCCTTAAGTCTAAACTGCCATCCGCTGTCGAATGGTGTTGTGTGAGCCGGAAAGGCCAGTTAGGCTATAAAACTCAGGCCTAAATAGACTCTAGAGAACATATGGATCTAGATAAAACAATGTAGTCAATTTAAATACAGTGTAAATTGGCAAAACATAAAATAACAATAGCCTAAAGAATAAAAATAAAAAAGAAACGGCATAACAATAGTCTAAACGTGATATCCACACAATATGCATTTTAACAATGCTTTTAATGATTCAATGGGCTTCGAGAAACCAAAACCGAGACTTGCAAAGACGTTTTCGAACGTGCAAGCTATTTTTCGGGACACGCGACAAAAAGGCCTTCAGCGTAAAGCGAGAGCGCACGTCTTCACAAGCTTGGTGACGTGCACAATGCCTGTATTCAGGTGACAGCATGCGTGTCGCCTGTCTGGGAGCACACCGCCGCGCATGAAAAAACACACGTTCAGTATGACCAAGAAGAACCTCATTGGTATCATTGTCTTTTTTAAAGTCCGTTTTGCGTCCCAAAAGTGTGATTCATTATGATTCTATTTGTTTATATGCTTAAGCATTTAACGTATAGGTATATATCTTAATGCTTACCAGTCCAATTGCCAGTTTAAAATATAGCGTTTGTCGTATACAAATCGTTGTTAACGCATCTTCCATTGTGCAGAAAATGATTCGGACTGCATCTTAACACACACATAAAGCCTAGTTGGTTATGGCCATTTAAACACAACTGAAGCGTAACTTGGCTTGTGTCAGAACACGCTAATAATTACATGAAACGTATACTGAACACAGTAGGCCTCACCGCGTGATCTATGTTGGGGTGCCATAATGCAGCGTTTAATCGCTATGAAATTGGACCGCGGTGCGCTAATAGGAGAACCCTGGTCGTCTCTTTGTCCCCCTGGACCCCGCATAATGTGTGTTTTCACGCCTGTTTTTTAATACAAGACCGTTCCAGGCGTATTTCGGCATCACAGCAAACACATGTCTGTTATTCTTGGTCACAGAGGAGAGATTTCACCGCTGATTTTGCGGTTTAATTTAAATTAGCGTTGGTCCAGCCCTTTGAGTCCTCCATCGTGTGCACAACTAAACAGCAAGCCTATAGCATATATCAACTGTTGTAAGCGACTTATAAGATAATAGCCTACATTACCTTTTCGTCAAAATCATCAAATAACTCCTGCATTTCGCTATTTTACCGTTCTCTGTGCGTGCTGAAAATATTAGCTGGTCTACTTCTATATACTCATCTGTTAATACAATAATAACATAAACAACATATAAACCAAGTGGCGAACACCGCTCACAACAAAAATACCGCTTGGCTTCGCAATGCGTTTCAATGTGTGGGTCGGAGATTCAGAGGGTTTGTAACATGACTAACCCTGCCTTTAATGTGGGGTGCATGATAACTGGATAGCGAAAACCACTGGCTAATGGCATTGCATGAGGCTTTAAAAATGTTCCCTCCTGGAGACATTCTCTACTTTCAAGAAAAAAGGCGGCAGGCCATCATCTATCAATGAGAATAGCGCAACAAGAAACTTGTCTCCCAATTGGCAAGTGGCATTAAATGACAAGTTAAGTGTATGTTTATAAAAGGAGCCATCCATTTTCACTTTTCAGCCGCACGTCATTCATTAACCACAGCGGCTCTTTGTCATGCAGACCGCTGCGGAGACCTGTCCCAGTCGCAATACCCTACTGGGGGACTTGTTAAAAACAATTAGTGAAGTAATTATTCAATTACCTGCAATAAACTATTTTTTCTGCAAGACATTAGCAAGCCAAAGGTTCCATTACCCGAGGGTTGCGGGGGTCGTGTGGGCTGGGGTGGCAGAATGGAGATGCCTATAGCGCAGTGGCTGACACCTGAATATTTTTCTTAATCTGCGGTATAGAACGTTGAGAAAAGGACATTGTTTGTGTTTAAGGCTGCTCAATACAGCCATGCGAGGTGGACCACGGTCACTCTCTGAGCGGAGCAAATCGAGGTTCCGCCTTCCATTGAGACGGGCCCAGCGCCAAACTGGTGTGACCAAAACGTTTATTGTGAGCAACATTGTTAACGTAAAAGGCAGCAGGTACACAGGCAGGTGCAATGAGGAAATACATCTTAGAAATATAGTCAGGATTTGCTAAAACGCCACGCGACGGACCTGCTGACGAAGCTCTGATCAAACATCAAATAGAAATAGCATCATGAATTTCTATAGACTGGCGCTCGGGTTATTTAAGAGTTCTTACTTTGGTTTTGGCATACAATGGCTACTGTTTGCTTATGTGTGCCGGGGTTATCGTCTGAAAGGCCCAGAGGTGCACATTAACATCGCTTAGGGTTTTCTCAAGCGCCGAAATGAACTGACTGGAAAGTAACTTTATAACTCGCTGGAGGATGAAGCCTTTGTCGAGCGTTCAAGTGAAAGAGACAAGAGTCTAACAAAAGAACTGCGCCATTGTTAAACACTAAAGCGCATGGGCATTGATGCGCCTTGAATTGCAAAACATCTGCCATTTACTCTAGTCTAGAGCACTTCAAACGGGTTTGAATGAGAATGAAGAGGCAAGATAGAAACACTGACTTTGCCTGTATGGCCAGTTTGGAGACAGAAACGTTTGTTTTGAGATAGGCCCAAGGAACGTATTATAGGCTGAAATAACATTTCTATAAATTAAAATGCTCTCTCAAGCAGTAGCTGGATAAATATTTTTTGAGTTTTTGCACTGTGGTATTGCAGCCTTGCAATATTTGAACGGACCCATTAGGCCTTAACTGGGACCACGAATCGAATATGTATATAGGCTATAATATGAAATGTGTCCCACATGTCTAACTTGCTTTAAAATATGTTTGGGTATGTTCCTTAATTATTAATTGCCTAAATTGACTCTGGATGACGAATTAATCCTGACGTGTTTAGAAACAATCACTTGTAATTTTATTTGTTTAGCACCTCCAATGATTGCTAATCAATACTCTTTATATTAAATATATTTGAGCCTTTCCCGTAAACAAAATCTAAGACTGGCTTCAGGGCTATATGCCAAAAGATACAAGTTTACTTGCTAACTTCAAAAAAACCCATAGCATATTATGACATTTATTTTATTCTGAAGAAAACATTTCATACAAATCCCATATGCACCAAAACTAAAGGAATTCAATTACTTTTTTTTTTTGCTGAAAGAAAGACCAGTCGCAGAAACCGGTTTTCCCAGGGTTTCTCCTTCATACGATACAAATGGAAAATTGGAATGTACTAAGTGAAAAGCCAGGGGGCGTTCCCGCGATTTTCCTCGCTTCATATTTTGTAGCACAAATATGTCCGCTCAGCACATAGCATAATAATCACAAATTACGCTAATACGTTCATATATATATATATACACACACACACACAAACATGTTATAATAGGATTGACATGCAAAAACAAAATAATGATTATAATGTTGCCAATCCCGTGTTAACGTATTGTGAAAATAGTGAAAGGATGCTTACTGCGAAATTATAAACATGCTCATAGACTGTAAGCCCATGTCATGTTGCAACAGAATACAGGCCCAAACAGTCCTGAATGAAAATGCAAGGACATTTTTTCCTTTATGACAACGTGTGTGGCATGAGCGCCTAAACGTCTGAAATTGGTATGAAATCGTCAATTTGTTTGTGTCAGCGTTCTGCTGTTCCCAAACGCACCATATGCCATGCTGAATGTCACCATTTACCGATTCGTTCCTACTTTCACGGTCCATCCTCCCACTGTCCTTGCCAAGAAAGTGAATAGCCATAACAAAATGGCAATTTACCCTGTGAATTGGGTATGCTGCTCAGCATTAGCTTTAGCGTCACGATCTTACGTTATATGATTATATTAAACGCGCGTTACGTGGGACTCATTCCGTTTTTTAATTGAATAACAGAGAGACGGCTTCCTCAATGTTGGCCCATGTGTATGGCGGCAGCAGAAGCTAGAGGGCAAATGACCATTAACATTCTCCATTTTGCTACATTTTCTGTTTCATGCACTTTAATTTCCTTGATCGACGCATTTTGTTTAATTGCCCGCAGTAGGCTATAAATATGAACGTGGAGAGAGAGTGGCAGCTTTTATTAATTTGGGGCAAAGGACAAGGGGCTTGAGAATGTATTCCATATGTATCATGGGAAAGAACATCAATCACTAATTCTACTCGTCAATAAAACATTAAACCTCCCTGTAGCTATACAAAGCAATAGTTATGCTGGCGTTGATTCTTTCTTTCACCCCATTTATTGGAAGCTCCTGATAATATAAATCCATCTAAATATTTGCCCCACTTGTTGCCTCTGGGAAACAATATATGCATGGCTGCAACACAGTCTTAAGGGCCTACTGAAACTATATAATTACATCAGGATTAGCTATTGGGATAAAAATAAAACAAGCAGCAATGCAGAGCCGACTATCTACCGCGACATTTTTGGTTCATTCTCGTAATTGAATAGTCTTTGGTTTAAATGCATCAGCTTGTCAATTGAAATATTATTTTGACTGGAAGATACCACGCGGCCATATAGGCAGATTAACTGTTAACACCCAAATAGATACAGCTATAGACCCTCTTTCAGAAAGCATGTTTTAACATACTCTGAAACTATAACATTTAACTCTGAGGTATAGTTCAAACCTTAAGATGGGACAGTTTCCACAAACAAACAATTGTCCCTGCAGACCTCAATTGCTGCGGTCATGTTCGTTGACAACCCAGATCTGAGGAGATATAGCCTATTGGCTGAACTACTTGTGCATGGTGTAATCCTGAATAATACCTTGAAAGTACTGCTGTGTATTTTTATGGGATTGAAAAATAATGATGTAGCATTTTGGGAGAAAATAGAAAAGCAGTATGCAGTAAAGACTGGTGAGCACGGCCAAAGCATTGAACAGGTAGATGTACTTTCCCCGGTACAAATCGTATCCAGTGGCAAAGAAGATCCAGTCAACCGCTTGGAGAAGCAGGCAAAACGTTAATGTTTTGGCCTCATTGTAATTTTTCGGGAGCTCTTTCCCCATGTAGGAGAATATAAAACATAGAGTAGACAATGACGCAAACAAAATGACGGACACGGAAAATAGTTCACCATTTCCAAAGTCACAACCAAGTACGATTTGATCAGGAGACCATAACTTATTACTGTATGGCTGAGGAGGCCCTGTTGCATAGTACACGGTAAGGAGAAATGCCTGTAGGACGAACGCCACGACGATGACCATCCACTGGCCGTTGTGTTTCATCCACCAAGTGTGGAACGCGGGGAACTTGTTAGCCAGTTTGAACACACACACAATCTGAAAAGAGCGCACAGCGAAACAGGCGGAGCAGACGGTGTAGAACAACATGAATGGCAAATACCTCATGATACATGTGAAACCAGACGGTTTGCCGAAGTAAAATATAACGCTGACACTAGACAAACCGAGGCAGGCTAATATGAGGAACGTCATGGGCCCCCCCGAAGACCTGACAACAGGTGTGTTGTAATTAATGGCGAAGAGGACAGCTATTGCTGCTGTGAGGCTCAATAAAGCAACAATCGCTACTGCGACCAGTAAAGTTTCCACGTCTTTCACGGACATATACTCCACTGTCCGTAGAAAGCAGAATGTACTTCCCTCTGGCGACCACTCATTGTCTTTGCAGGGAGTACAAGTGGCATCCCCTATGAGAGAGGCGAGAGAGAGAGAGAGAGAGAGAGAGAGAGAGAGAGAGAGAGAGAGAGAGAGAGAGAGAGAGAGATGATTGTATACTAGCGCACTGATGCATTGCAAGCCGTAGTGGAGTACATTCCCCCTTTCAT
This sequence comes from Typhlichthys eigenmanni, assembly GCA_027564635.1. Taxonomy (NCBI): domain Eukaryota; kingdom Metazoa; phylum Chordata; class Actinopteri; order Percopsiformes; family Amblyopsidae; genus Typhlichthys; species Typhlichthys eigenmanni. The sequence continues at coordinate 572,745 of JAODUK010000022.1, forward strand.
GTACGTTTGTTTGTACCTGTTTTATTTAGGTATGTTCCATTACTACAGAGGTCACAGGTAAAGCAGCATGGTTGCACTTTGTCTGGGATCATTGCCGCTCCTTGACTGCATGGTCTGCTACATATGGATATGGGTAGCTGTTGAAAGACATAATGTTAAAAATAATGTCTAAAAACTACACATAGCTTTAGCGTGTGTGCGTGTGTGTGTGTGTGTGTGTGTGTACAGTATGTAATATCATACAGTGGATATCCTACAGCTTACTGTGCCATTTTGCCACTTCATTTCTGTCTGGTTAAGAGATAAAAACGAGGGCAGAGGTCTATAAATGCCAACTCGCTTCTGCTCGCCACTGTCCCAGAAAATAATTTCATATGCTGTGTGAATGGGGTCGCCATTATTATCAAACTGAATTATTTGGTTAAGCAGAGTAAAGTTCGATTTTTTCACTTCATTTAGAACCTGAGGAGGAACAGAAAACAAGGTTTAGCACAAGCACACATATTTTAATAAACAAACAATATCAATTGTACAAGATCAGAATGGTGAAATTACTGTAATCTTTCATTTTTAGAGTAACCAAACACAAAACAAACTAAATAAAAAGCCCCCTCTACAGGTTGAACCTTGCCATTGCATGACCTGACTGGGTCAAACTGATATGAATTGAGGTCATTTGCTATTGTGTGTATGGCCAGTGCCATCACCTTCTACTTTAGGTACCATCGTGTAAAGGGCGCTTCTTTTGTCTTATTTTAGTGTCTGGTTATTCTTAAATTGTGTGTTAAAGGTATAGTAAGTAATTCTGGAGAAAGCTTGTTGATATTTGATCTCGATCAAAACAAAATATCTTCCTTCAATCTCATAGGCTGCTCCCTCAGAAGCTCCGCCCTCACACATGCATTGTGCAAGGCTATAGGATATTGTCGTTGTGTGCGGTCTGCACCACGTTGTTTGTGTTCTTATTTACGGAGCCAGCTGCGTAGAAGTAGCCTGTCTCCGCTGATTATTGCTCTCAGCTCTTTCTTTTCGCTGAGATTAATCTGAAAACTCTCTTCGCATTAGCGTTTGCACAGCCACCCTGCTGGCGGTCCAATCAGGACGGGTGGTAGAGCTAGATGAGGCGATCAAAACAGTTGTAGCAATGCCGATTTGTTCAGCGCTGTCCAATAGTTTCAAAATGGTCTATGCCCAGTAGGAGGAAACGACTGTGAACACTTCCCAATGGAGCTTATTCACAAAGTTAATTTTAGACCTGGTTACTTCAGGCTAGCGGAGAAGTACTTCCGGATTACATTTTCAGCACACAGGGAATGGCATGCTAGCAGACCGTGAAGAGATATTTGGTGAATTTGTAAAAAAAAGTTGATTAGCCTACAATCGCTTACTATACCTTTACTTTACAAAGTTTTGTTTTTCTAGGCTTCAATTTAAAACCTTGTTATGTAGTTAAATGGTTACCTACCATGTACGGATAGACTGTGATATTATTAAGACACCTGCCACTTCCACAGTGCAACACATTGTGTAAGGCATAGGCAAAGGCATAGGCAGCAGAGTAAACATTGAATAAATAGGTTTGGCTCGCTGAGAGGATGTCTTCTGCGGTAACATTGCTGCAGTTGCACCACTGATTGAGATATGACTGTTGCTGTGCATTCAGACATGTTTTCTTATATGTGGTGTATATGAAGTCTTTGAAACCAGGCATTGGCACCCCTAACTCAGTAATGCCGAGTACTGTTCCGATTTTTTCAATTCCGTTAATCTTGGGGATGTCTGCATCCAATGACCACGTATCAGACGCTATCCACACCTTGCTGCTGACGTTAAACTTTATTGCAGATTCAATTAGACTCTGGGCTTGATTTTCAAAAGCAAAAACAACAATGACGTTTATTTTCAGTTTCTCAATCTCCTTAAAAATTTGGAAGTGATTGCTATTGGTGTCCAAGTCATCAGAATAGCCCAAACAGATATTGGTCCCTACAATTTGCTCCATGAAAACACCAAGGGATTCTTTCCCATAGACTTTGCCACCATACAGAAAAGACACCCAGTGCCAGTTGAAGTTCGTAATTATTTTGATAACTGCCTCTGTAAGATATTTATTGGGCTGTATTGTTCGGAGGAAAGAGGGATACTTTGATTTATCTGAAAGGAGGGAACTTGCAGATCCATAACTTATCTGTCAAAGAGCAATGGGACAATGATTATTTTATGTGACGAATGTACGTGTCAAATGTTAGGCTGCAGGATTTTCAATATTAGATTATTACATAAAACCTTAGACGAATACAAAATGTATATATAAAATGAAAGTTTACCATAGGAATGAGATGCATCATAAACAATGGTGCTACAGCAATTGTGTAGCTGCTGAATAAGGAACCAACCACTCCTATCACTTTGGGTAGATACTTGTTTGCATCTCCCTGACCGTTGATTGTGGAGACATTGTTTGAGATGAGATGGAACATTTCTTCGAAGTTGAGGGTTTCAGAGCAGTGGTCAAACAGCTCATAACCGAGTGTCACATCTGGAAGGAGGGCAATGTTGTTATTGATTTCCTCTACTGAATATCTCATCACCTGGAACTTCAGATAACCAGCGAGAACAAAGGTCTCCCTGGGGATGCACAGAGAAATGTGAACTTAGTTTAATTGTTGGTGACAAAACATTTGTTACTTTATATTTCTATTCTTAGATTATTTATTGCGTTTAAAACAAGCAATAACCCTGTGTACGTTGACTTAAATAGCATGCAGTCCATTTAGACTTGTAGAGGCTTGTGTAGACCCATAAGGCCTAAAGTCTAGACCCTATACGACTAGTATTTAAATCTAGACCCCATTAGACTAGTATGAACACCGTACGTCTAGACCCCATATGACTAATATTTGATTCTAGACCCCATATGTCTAATATTGACCCCTTAACTCTAGACCACGAGTCTAGTATCGACCCTTAAGTCAAGACCCCATATGACTTGTATGTAATTATTGATTCCATAAGTCTAATATGAACCCCTTAGGTCTAGACCACGAGTCTAGTATAGACCCCTTAAGTCTACACCAGGGGTTCCCAAACTTTTTTCTGCCAAGACCCACCTAGAGAGGACTAATCTATTTAGAGACCCACCAAGCACCAGTAATGTAATTTTCAATAACCTATATATTTTTGCTAATGCTATACCTGTGTATGCTAATGGATAGCTAATGTGTACCAGTGTGTGTGCCAAATATGTGTGTGTGGGCTAAATAGGATGTCACCCAATCAGGGGCAAATGGTCAATTTTTTCTCGCAACCTTCCTCACGACCAATGAGTGGAACAACACGATAGTAAAGCACGTTAGACTTATAATTTATATTCTTCATTCATTCAATTAATTAAAATAAACTTTTCGCAACACACTCACTCCCACTCAGTGACCCACCTTTGGGTCCTGACCCACAGTTTGAAAATTGCTGGTCTAGACCATATAACACTAATATGGACCCCTTTAGTCTAAACCAAAAGTCTTCAACCCTGGTCCTGGCAGACCCCTGCCCTGCATGTTTTAGATGTCTCCCTGCTCCAACACACCTGATTCTCACATAAGACTAACATGGACCCCTTCATTCTAGACCTCATGTCTAATATAGGCCCCTTAAGTCTTGACCACATTAGACTAGTTGTAGAAGTGGTGGCCCTCATGGAGAAAGTCTACCCTAGAATATATTTTACACATTGAACCAATCAAATCATTGGAATGGTTCAACGAAACATTGAGTCATATATCAATGCAACAAAGGAAAAATGGAGTAATAGAGCAGGATTTAAATAAAGGAGTTTTACAAGCAAGGTACTAAACCTAACCTGCTAAGTTAGCTCCCCCGAGCTTTAACAACCACAAGCTTACCTGGCACAGTCAACAGACACCGGTCTTTCCTGAGAGACGGGCTTTGCGACGTTATGAATACGAAAAAGCCCACCCAACAAATAATCTCCAGGAAGTCGAAACTCCGAAGTTGTTTGACACTGGGGTAGGACGCGATGAAGAGAACTCAGAACACACAGATAAAGCAGATAGCACTGCATGGTTTCAACTTTAGGAAACACCTTTTACCAATCTGGTGGAGACTAAATTTGTGTGCCCCTATTATATACTGAGAATACCAGCCAGAAATAATTTCCATGCACTTGTGGATGCATGATTTGGCTAGCCACTTTGTGTAGAACATAAGCAAACTAGTATGCAAAATATAGCTTTAATGGTCATAGAAAGGTTCACCATGACCATACAATTATGAATGTATAGTAACCCTAGTTATTAAATATCATTGATATTTGAACTCATATTAAAACAAAAACATGCTTCCCTTCCATACCATATAGTAGAAGATCCAACCCCCACATTGCCAAGACCAGCATATTGTTGTGTGGTACGGGCTGCACCACTTTGTGTTGGCATTTAGAAGCAGAGCTGTGTAGAAACACCAAATTATTTTTTCCGTAGGCCTACTCAGAACAGGCAACTCAGGACCATGAGGAAATGTTTGCTGAATTTGACAAAGTATATTAGCTTACAATTGCTGACTACACCTTTAATTGATGTTGTAAAACAACCAATTACTGATTTTTTATTAAAATTGATTCAGTAAGACACTGTTCATTCTGGTTAGCTAAACCTTTTACTGTCAGACCGAAAACGTCTTAAAAGGTATCTTACGGCACAATATGTACATATCAAAATAAAACAAAGATATATGAAGAAGCAAGCCATTTTACTCAAAACGAATTAACATCTCTAATGCATTTCCCCATAAATACATATTTAATATTGTTATTGTGTAAGTGTATTTTCAATATTCACTGTTTGCACATGCTGAAGCAAATACATAATTGGTATAGCACAGAAGATTGCTGAGTGGGTTTTACATTTTACATGAATGATAATATGAAGCTAAGAAAGCATTTGGAGTAAAAAATATTTACACTTTGAAGTTATTAAAATCAAGTTCATATTTTTATATCAGCACAAAACCAATTACATGCAATCGATGAGAAACATGTTTAATAAAAATCAAATTCGAACTCAATTACCCAGTTCTGCTATCATGACATATGTATTTTAAGAAAACAGTGGGATGTTTTAAAGAAATAAAAAAAATCCTAAACTGTTA
>JAODUK010000022.1:605787-616665 GCA_027564635.1 Typhlichthys eigenmanni
AGAGGGGGGGGTTAGAGAGAGAGAAAAAGAGAGAGAGAGAGAGAGAGAGGGAAAGAGAGAGAGAGAGAGATAGAGGGATAGAGAGAGAAAGAGAGAGAGAGAGAGAGAGAGAGAGAAGGATAGAGAGAGAGAAAGAGAGAGGGATAGAGAGAGAGAGAGGGATAGAGAGAGAGAGAGACATAGATCAGCTTTCCCGTCGGTCCATTCAGCGTCTAGTGGCTCAGAATAATTGAGACGGAGACTTATCTTGAAATACAATTGGCTATTGGACATGTGTGTGCATGTGCATGTGTGTGTGTGTGCATGGGTACGTGTGTGTGTGTGTGTGTGTGTGCGCGCACCACACAGAGAGACAGAAGGATAGAAAGTGAATGAGTGAATTGGTTGAGACTGTAAACACTGTAACAGCAGACATACCAGGGGGGCGGGGGTGCATTAGGTGCCTGGGTTGGGTTGGGGTCTGTGTTAGTCTGAGTCAGCGGGGGGTTTAAGCATGAAACATTATTATCGAGAGCGGTTCTTATTTTGTCTAGTTTTTGTTGGCACGTTTTACTTAACAATGTGCTATGTGTTGACCAGTAGGCCTACTGGTGTAGGCATAGAGAGTTGAGTGGCGCGAGTCTTGTTGGTGATCAGAAATAAAGATGAAATCTGAAAATGTTTAGCGGGAAACTGTCCACGTTCAGCAGCACGTCCATCAACTCTTCTGCATATGGAGAGGATCTGCGAACAAGGCCAAACTGACAGCCGATGACGGGTCAGCACAGGACACACTCGCCGATAGAATGGTGTATAAACAACGACGACGGTCAACGCGTACAGACATCCAAAGGAAGATTCACATCTCAACTGGTGCGTACAGTCAGACTGAACATGAAAAAACAACTGTTACACCCATGTGCGCTTGTCCAGACCCAAACAGCATAAAAGTAGCTGGCTGAGGGTAAAATAAGGCAACTATAGGGCGAATGGCAAATGACAACGTTGAAACGCCGGTCTTTGTGTTCGTCCTCCAGCCAGCTCCACCCTGCCGAGCACATAATGACGGCCCTGTCGTTCCCCGGGTTACGCACACACCGCTGCGCCCAGTGGCACTAATGTAGCTCCAAACTATAGGGGTCACATTAGAGGAAGGAACTACATTACCCATCAAAAGCCGCCAGCGGGGTATAATACAGGCCTACCTGTGATGGCCTAAATGAGTCACTTAATGACAGACGTGTTGGGGATGGGGGGGGGGGAAGCGAGCTCAGACAAAGACGCACTGATTGGATAGCGATTCCGTACGAGGGCAGAGGTCTGTGAGTCAGTGTATCATATCAATGCTATCACTTAATGTCAGTTAGCAGTCAGCGGGGGGTTCGAGCATGAAACATTATTATCGCAGAGCGGTTCGTATTTTATCTACTTTTTGTGGACTTTTTCTGCGGGAACTTAACAATGTGCCGTCTCCTGCCACCTGGCACTGACACGAGACGGCCCTCCCTCATTTTTTATATTTCAACTCTTGACCACTGACGGATCTTATGGATGTCAACTTTTCTTTCGTTCTTTATTCTTTCTTTTTTTGTAATAGCCCTCGAATGGCATTTCTTCTATTCCCAGGGCTCAGATGCATGACTGCCATCTGTATCTATAGTGACTGAATAAATGTAGCAGCCCTCCTTAACAGAAATTACTTTTTATTTAAAGTTTTTTTCCAAATAAATTTTCTATATTAGTTAAAGGTGATGTCAGGGATTCTGGGATCAATCGCTATTGTTGATATTTCAAAACAAAAACACTTCTATGCCACTGGGCACTCTTTCAGAAGCTCCGCCCCTACACACTGAACACCCATGCCAATGCTAGGATAGGATAGAAGCTATTGCGGACCGCAAAGATATACAGTTTTAGCAGAATTTGACAAAAAGTGTATTAGCTTACAATCGCTGACTCTCTTAACCAGGCCCGCAGACAAGGGTACAAATATTGTAATTTAGTTTGAATTCCTTCAAATGTACCTAATAGTTAATGTCAAATTTGATAGTATGAGGTTAAATAACCCAAGTCATTGCTGCGAGAGGCTGAGAACCTCTTGGCGGATCTGGGTCACCTCAGTGATCCCACAGGCACTCCTATAAGCTTTCTGGGGAACTTTCCCAGTGGGTGTCGGTGTGCCGGTGGAGGGTGTGGGAAGAGCCGGTGTTTCGTGCCCGTCCTCGGAGACGAAGGCAAGAGGGGGTAAGCGAGCCGTGCAGAGGAAGGCAGAGGGCGAGGGCTGATCCGTAAGACAACACCCTGCTACCTTCGTTGACCTCTCTCGTCCGGCCACTGTGCTGCACCAGCGACAAGATGGGAGGTATTAGGTGGCCCGCTGTCCCGTTAGTTTGAGTTGCTGATCCACTAGCCAGAGGAGAAAACCAACCCCGACTCCCATCTTCACTTCAGTGGGAGCGTTTGTTTTTGAAATTTTTTTGCTCCTTACGTTCTCACAGACAAACCTGAGAGGGCCAACTTATCTGGACAGGGGGAACTGGGGCGCCTTGCCACTTGAACACTAGAACTTTAAGCCGGCAACGCATCATCAGTTCCCGGCCGCCAATGTCTTCCTAGCCTGCAACGTAACGCTGATGCACACCGAACAACAGAGGGATTGTGATAATATACCGAAGACGAGCAAATCCACAATCTGTAATCGGGTGCTGTGGAATATACACGCGGCTGTCGCAGCGGAAGAGGAAGTCTTGACAACCGAATCACCTAATAAATAAACTTTTCTATTTTCAGAATAGCAGGCCACCACATTTCCCTTTTTTTCTCCCGCCACCGGTCTGTGACATCCCATAATCTCCAGTCGACAGGGGTCAACAATGATGAGCGTCGGCGCCCACCCAGGTGTTCCAGCAGGGCGGGAAGCACAGACACCGCTGGGGAAACCGGGAAGGGGGTGGTGGGTGAAGGGGGAACAATTTGCTCATTCTCCACCAAGACATGGGGGGCTTTCAACGGTGGAGGAGGAGAGAGAAAGGAAAAAAATAGACACCCAATATCCAAAATCCCTCTCTCAGGGTCATCATGTGAAGAATTCCCCCTCTCCTCCCTCCCTCCCTCCCTCCCTAACCCCTTCCCCCAATCCCCTCTCCTCTTCTTTTCTTTTTTAATCAAGCCGTCTGGGGTTGTCAGGTCTTTTGAGACGAGGACTCCCAGCCATGTGAAAAGTTAATCCCTCACGGGCCCTCTCCTCCTCCTCCTCCTCCTCCTCCTCCTCCTCCACGGCGCTCATCTCCCTGGGAACACTGGCTGGTGACGGGCAGGTGGTGGTGGTGGAGGAGGATAGGGCTTGATGGTGAGAGAGAGAGAGAGAGAGCAATGTACAGACCACCCCTGACGACGGAGAGAGAGAGTGGTGACCCACCATACACAGTCTGGACATACCCCAAGGCCTCTTGATGGACAGACAGGCCCAAACAGCGCGGGGGGGAGGATTTGCGGCTTGGAGTGGCTTCTGGAGGGCGACAGTGGTTCACGGTGGAGAGGGCACTGCTCTCGCGTTGTGCCACTACTAACCACCCCCCTCCTCACCCACCCCTGCTCCCCATCCCCCCCTCCCCTGCGTCCCCAGCCACTTGGCTTTAACTGATCCCTTGCAGCCGCGTCGCTCCATCCTGCGATCCTGACCAACCGGCCGTCGGAGAACAATGCCCGAGGGTGTGTGTGTGTGTGTGTGGGGGGGGGGGGGAGTGAGGAAGGGACAAGATGAGGGCTTCACTCTGCTTTATGTCGGCATTCTTCCCTCCCCCCTCCACCCTCTACCCCGCTCCTCCCAGGCGGGCAAAGACACTCAGGGGCCAACAGAGTGGTGGTATGGAGGTGCTTTTTGGGGGGGGGGGGGGTGGTTGTGGGGGTGTCACAAGATGATTTCAAGATTTAAAAAGTGGTTCCTGAGCGAGAGAAAAAGCACTTACGGGGGGGCCGCGGGTCAAAAGGTTTGAGGACTACTGAGATGGAAGGAAGCTAAATGCCGACAGACGCTCACCTGCACCAAATCAGATTAACATAAAAAAATATATAAATATAAATGTTAATGATAATATACATTTTTTATTTTTTTTAAATGTTTTATTGTATTCTCTCCCTGCGTCTGCACCATTATATTTGTGTTCCCATTCACAGGCTGTGTAGAAGCACCTGAATATTTATTCAACATGCACACTGCAATGACATTGAGTAGATATTCTGGTTAGATTAGATCAACTATATTCTAAATATATATTCTAATGTTCTGGGCCTCCAGAGATGCAGACGGAGCCAGCCGTCTTGTTCCCTCAGCCCTGTCCAGCTTACTATCACTCAAGCTACACGGCCCCCCGCCCCCCCGATCGCCTATTTCTGAGACTGAAGAGCGTGTGTGTGTGGGAGGAAGGTCGGGGGTGGGGGGTCCAGAGAGAGATTGTGAGTTTGTAAAGGTCAGCACGGACTTTGTCCAACCCAAAGGTTTATCTGGGCTACAGCAGGGAGGGACAATGGGGCCACTCGCCGCGCGACAGAAACCCTAGCTGTGGCAGCTAAATTACTTCACTGATAAGGCCGAATTAGAAGAACTGGGACCCCAGAGTCCAGGAGAGGAGAGGAGGCGTTCAGGGGCTGGGGGGCGAGAGAGAAATAGAGAGGGTCCATGTTCCATTTGCATGGAACCTTTTATTACGATTGGAAGCGGGTAAAACCCGGACCCAAAAGAAAATACTCCAAAAGAAAGGCCCAACAAGGGGTGGAGCCGAAATGCATACGTAATTTGGACAAATAGTACGAATTTTTAGCAAAAAGTAATGTGTCCTAGCCCATACATTAAAGGCTTTTTCTTTTACTGACTCTGTCTGAGTGCCTTGTTTTTTGAAGTTGCATTACCACTTAGTCACTTTTCATAGTGGTTTTCTGCGCCTTCTTCCCGTTTTTAGTAAGAATTTTTGTTTAAATTATTTGTGTTCTGGTAGAAAAAGGCTACTTGAAAGGCTACCTGTGCGACGCCTGCTTTGCTGACATGACAGGAAGATAATATGATACATTATCGAGCAATAATGTGTGCATGTTCAACATCTATTCTCATAAACTGTGACGTTAACCCAAAATCTTCAGTCGGAAAAGATTCTATTCAGAAAGTTAAAAATGTGTTTTGAGTTACGAGAAGAAGGATTTTCCTGTGAAAGATGGATAGATTCAAACATGTGCTGTGTTCTGCCAGTTTTTTATATTAATATGGTTTGATTAGAGAGTAGCGGTTCATACGAGAAGTGGTTCATAGAGACACCTAAAAAGAAGTGGTTCATAGCTAGCGTACGCATATATAACAAAAACAAAGCCTGTTGTAGCACAGGCCCAGATCAGCAGCCTTGTGTGTGTACTCACAGGCACGCACGTACATACACATGCATGGATTCACGCTCGCACACACACACACACACACACACGCACGCACGCACACGCACGCACACGCACGCACACGCACGTGCACGCACACAGGCTGACAAATAAAAGTAAATACAGTAATGTTAAAGACTTTCTTTCTTTCTTTTGGAGAATGATAAATTAACATCAAGGGCGAAGTGCACGTTCTAAGATAGCGAACTTGTGATATAATTAATCTAGATTTATCAGCTGCTGAGTTATCTGCAGGACAAGGTGGGGACATTTTTCTTCTCAACACAAACACACACTACAGTTCTTTTGTTCAGTTGGCGTGGCCTTGTATAACACATGGTCCCGACTAAGCGCCTCAGAAAGCTGAAGGACTTATTTAGTCCTGTGGTACCAGGTAGCACGACCAAGACTGCCATGACCCTGCAGACATAATTCTCCTCGGTATTACAATCTTGCTTTTACAGTATTCATTTCTATTTGATAAATCTTTGTCTCCCTGCAGCCGTGATTTACTGAGCGGTCTTATTGGTTAGTTTGTTGAATATAAATGAGGAATAAATAATGAAACGTATTAAGTTAAAGTATTAACGCACAAGTTTGCACTGTACACAAGTGCAGTTAGCCTCAGCATGACATGTTTAAATCTTATTAACCCATATGTGTTAATAGAGCAACACAACCAACAACTGTTGGTTGTGTTTTGTGTGCAGAAACATTCACCAGAAACAAGCCTATCATCTGACATGTCTGGGACACATATGTAGCTCCTATTTGTCCTGCCATCTTGACGCACATCTTCGCACCGAATTAAGACCTTGAACTCCCCTTCAGTGCGAAAACAGCATTGTGTGTGTGAGCGTTGACAGACACAAGCGTATGCAAAAAAGAAATAAACAGGCCTGAGATGATTTATAGACCATAGTGCATTCGTGCTCACGCAACTGACCCACGTACGTATATACGTATATACGGTATGTACGTACTGTATATACCCTCTCGAGCAAACGAGACTCGCCCTTTCGCTCTCGTCTTCACAGCGAACGGAGAACGTGAGCGAGGATCACTGGAGCGCTGCGTTTCCTGAGTTCGTCCAAAGTAAAGACGGGCCCAGGGCGCTCAGCACTTCAGCAGCTCAACACTGTTTTTACACGCAATGTCGTCATAGCGATGGGCTTCACCCTCTGCCCCGTTATTCTTAATTGGCTTCTTAATTAACACAGGAGAATGTATTTATCCAGCCTGTGTGTGTGTGTGTGTGTGTGTGTGTGCGTGCGTGTGTGTGTGTGTGTGTGTGTGTGTGTGCACTTGATGCGTGTTTGTGTGTCTGCATGTGTGCTCATATCTGCAGTTGCATGTACACACACACTCAGCACACTCAAACATGGTGCAGGAAAAGGTGTCGGGGTGACCTGGTTCCGCTCGACTATTGTTCTTAGCTAAACCTTTTCACTGATATTATAGTCTGGAAACCCTGTTCGCATTAAGGTAAAGTCAGCTATTGCAAGCTAAATGTAAGCTAATACACTATTGTCAAATATCTCCTCGCATTTCGCTATCTTACTGTTCCCTGTGCGTGTCGGAAAAAAGAACCCGGTACTTCTACACAGCCCTGGCTCCGTAAATAGCAACATAAAGAAAGTAGCGTACACCGCTATAAACAAAGCCGTATAGCACTACACTTGGCTTCACAATGCATTTCGATGTGTGATGTGGTGCCGCGGAGGACCCCGGAGCGATACTGTTTTGATTTGATCTCGAAGGTATCAAGAAGTGGTGGTAGAGCTAGATGAGGCGATCAAAACAGTTGCCGATTTGTTAAATGCTAGCTGTCCTATAGTTTCAAAATTAACCAGAGGAGGCAATGACGGTTATCACTTCCCAACGGAGCTTTGCCAGACTATATTCACAAAGGGAACATTGTGCCTGGTTACACCAGGCTAGGCGATTGAGGCAGTAATCACTGGATGTGATTTTATAAAATGCTACTGGCAATAAACCACGGGAACCTGATTAACAGGACACCTCCGGTGTGATTCACAGTAGTGTTGGGAAACTAGACATTTAGATGGCGGGAAAGGGGAGAGAGAGAGAGAGAGAGAGAGAGAGAGAGAGAGAGAGAGAGAGAGAGAGAGGGAGTTTCCAAGCTGCCCCTTTGATACACACACACACACACACACGCACACACGCACACACACGCACACACTCGACCACATACTCACTTACTGCACATTTACACAGCAAACCCTGCTAGAGAAGACAACCTGGCTCTGTAATGAGTTAAACCTGGTCACATGGCTGATGTGAACGAGCTGCAGGAGGAGCGCCACAGAAAACACTTTGGGGGTGGGGAGAGTATGGGGGGAGGGGGGAGGGTCCCATATTTAATCAACAGCATAAACACAATTTGACAAATGTCATCATTTTACGCTGGACCACAGAGCGGTGTCATTGTCTTGGCCTTGCCCCCGGGGCCTAATTGATGGAACTATTCATCAGGTCAACTATGAACGATGGGGTTTCACACACACACACACACACACACACACACACACACACACACACCGATACACTGAGGAAGGGTTGGGGAGGAAGGGGGACCACTGAGTGGGGGAAATTGGGCAGGGGTTACCTGCACTTGGCTACAGAAGACCTACGCTCCAACGTGTGGAGGTGGAGGAGGTAAATTCATGTTTAAAGTGCGTCTGTACAGGGAAGACTGGCGCAATAAAAGACATCATTGTGCAGGAGATGCGATGCACAGGCAGCCGAGAGGAGAGGAGGGGGCTTCCTCGGGAAGACAAGAGCTTCCATTGAGACCGCTGGCCCAGGGAAAGGATCAGGCCTGAAACCAATGACCGAGTAATAACAGCCCAAATCCCAGTGACAATATTTGTTGAGTTCCACTCTCCTCAAAAGATGGATGACTTTGCCCCCTTCGACTTCCTCGCAAGCCTGCGCACCTTTCATCTGGGGCCTCCGGGATTCATTTATGAACTAATTAACAGATGTTGGTAACGAGGTCTGAACAAATGATAAGGCATCAGGCTGCTAATCGAACCTGACATTTAATTTGCTGCCCCCACTTCCTCCTTATCAATTACTGTGTTCAGCAGAGATAACCGACAACGGTTCTGCGCTGGTACGCAAGAGGCATGGCTTCAACAGCTCCTTTAGAATAAAAGAAAAAAAGAGAAAAGAAAATTCCCACTCCGCTTGGGGTTTCTCGGGGCAACGGCGACCATATGTTTGATATTAGACGGAATCTGTTCCACTGGAGTGCTTCGAAAGCTGGAAAAATTGGATTAAATTGGCTAATGGCATGTTTAAACCCTACATCAAAATGAACGTGAATGGAAGATATTACGACAATGCCCAGGCCCGGGTTATGCGGTGTAACGCTCCCTCTCTGGTGTTTTCGCTCCGTGTGTAAACTTGGGGTTTCTTTCAAAGTCAAGTAACGATGAGGGAACACCACATGCTGTTGGTCAACACTGTTATTAGAAGCCACAAGGTTGACATCCCATTCATTATTACTTGTGATGGCAGCAACCGGGCCAAACTAAGTCCTAGACACATTATTGCCAAAGTTCACCAGTGCTAGAACTGATTTAATAACACGTAAACCATGTAAACATTTTATATCACTGAAATCTGTCATCAGTGTCAAGCGGAAACATTTAAACAATGTATTTAAAATGTATAACAGCAGAAACGGAACTGTTTTATTTTAGTAACTTAGTTTTTCATTTAAAAACCTTTAACAATGAAATGTGGGCTGTACAAAAACAAAACCTAAATACAGTGTATTATTTTTATTATCTTAACATCTAAGATTTTGTGGCTCCCTTGAGAGAAACACACAAATGGGGACATTTTGTTCACAATGCCAATACACAATTGTACAATTATCCTCCAATTTCCCTTCCAACTGGAGTCAGGTAGCTCAAACCAAATTGGCCTGCTGTGTTTCTTCGACTAAGAGGCTTTACAGAGAGGTGCTCTGAGCAGCTCATCAGAGCATGGCCTTGATTTGATTACTAAAAGACATGCTAATCACCCCATTCACCTGAAGTATGGACTAATACAATGGTCTTCACCGTAGGGGCTCAAGCCAACGGGAAATAAATGGCGCGACTGGATCTCTCTGGAAATGGATGAAGGGGCAAATGGGTGCATGCAAGTTAAGGTTTGTTAAGTGTCTTTAAAGGTCTGCTTTGCCTAACCTTGACAGACAGCCACTATCACAACAGCTGAAGGTCGATGACAACATGTATAGGCAGGACACCATTAGTCAAATCAAGCAGGAAATGACTCCAACTCTAGTCCTCCCCCCCTCACTCTCTCTCTCTCTTGCACCCCATCCGTGACTGTCACCTGTTCATGTCCTGGCACCGCCTACTCTATTGGTTTGGTACCGGTCGCCCTTTGCCCCGAGAGCGCCCAGATAAACAACACCCTGCGATGGAAGGCAAACAGATTAGACAAGTTTCAGTGTGCACCTTGAATGTCCCCGTGTACTATCTTGGCACAGCAGGATTTGGCCGTCCACTCCCAGCGACAAGCACAAAAGGCAAGCAAACATTTGAGAAGGTGAGAGGCAGGGTCAGGATAGATAAGTGTTGGGGCGCGCCCAGAACCTCTTCTCAGGTGTTTGAAGACGACGGACGAACACCAAAGCTTAGCTTAGCGATTAAGCGGTGAACAAAAGACGTCAGAGCGTCATCGTGCAAAAAAAGCTGGCTGTCGCCGTTTTGGAGATTGATGGCCGATGCGACGATTGGGAATGACACTCGCGATGCCATGGCCAGTTTGGCGTCAGTCACGTAAGCCATTGGCGGCATGAGAATGCCAGCCAAACTTTAGCCTATCGCTAAGTCAATAACGTGGCAAATAGACGAGCCAACATACTTTCCCCTTCTTTTAACACATCGCTGGATGAATGATACTGATATGGAAAATAACCCTGCACCACAAAAGGCAAACACAAAGAAATAACAGAGAGAGAGAGAGAGAGAGAGAGAGAGAGAGAGAGAGAGAGAGAGAGAGAGAGAGAGAGAGAGAGAGTTTGCCCAACAACAAAGTCATCCCAAGGTCCCTCTCTGAGTCAAGCAAGGTGTTGAAATCATCTGGGTGTCAAAGCTTAAGTACTGACCTCGTCTGGAGGTTCAGCTACATGCAAATAACAGTATGCTGTACAGTGTGCAGCCGTGTGAGTTAATATACAGTGAACTCTGAGATGTACTGTGGCTTTACTTCTATATATTCGACAGCAGAGAAGATAATATCAATCAAATATCAATCAATCAAAATAATATCAAAATCGTGTGACATCAACAGTTCGATTGGTCCAACCTGACACCTACAGTACATGCAACTGCTGTGAATAATACGAAATATAATAATTTAATAATAAACTTTATTTGTATAGCACCTTTCATACACAATGTGCAACTCAACGTGCTTTACAGTTAAAAACATTTG
>JAODUK010000022.1:653882-665069 GCA_027564635.1 Typhlichthys eigenmanni
GTGATCGGACTCAAACAGGCCAATAAAACTTCGCCTGTAGCATTGAAATAGCCCAGGCATCGTTAAACAGTGGCAGACACCAGCAAAAAGAGACACCAAATTCATCTCTACGGGATCTATGAGCTGAGACGGCGTGAGGCTGGAAGACAGCCTGCTGTAAAGCAGGGCTCTGTTCACTATGTGTATTGCATGGGTGGCCATTTTAATGAGGAAGCACTGGTTTTCATCTCCTGTGTCCATAACGGACATCCCTTCCCAGCAGCAAACCAGCAGGCTAGGGCTTGGCACAAAGGTTGTGTAACAACATCACCAATATTTTGTCCCCATGGCAACATGGCGACAGTAAAATATGTAAGAAAGAAAGATAAAATAAAATGAATAAAAAAGACAGGGGAATAAAAATACCAATATGGCGGCTTGAATGTTCTGAGCAAGCTAATACCAAACCATTTGACGACATGGTATGGATCATAAACCTGGGCCCACACAACTCCTTGTGACTGACGTCCATTTGGAAGTTGTGGCGACAATGCCAGAATGATCTGCTGTGCTATGTGAGAGCAAGGCTGACTCAGAGTGAAGGCTGTGTAACGTGATACACACTGTCTCATGTCTGCGTGTGTGTGTGTGTGTGTGTGTGCGTGTGTGTGTGTGTGTTAGTACGTGACACACACACACACACACGCACACACACGCACACACATCCACACACACACACTCAGAACACATTGACTCACAAGAAACTGGACTAGAGCCGCCGATTTTCGGGATTTCTCTCCACATCCTTTTTCTCTACACATGCATGTGTGTCTGTGCCACAGACACGCACATGCACACGCACACACACGCACAGGCACACACGCACACACATGCACACACACACACACACACACACAGTCAGCTAGTTCAATGAACAGTGAAATAACACTGGGGTAAACTGAGTCATAATTCACTGTTTTGTCTGTCAACCAAACAGCAGAGGAAGTGAGAGTCATAAACCTTTTGAACATCATTACTAATTCTATAATTCATTAATTAAATTAATAAGTAGTCTTTTTAAAAGGAGGTTACTGTGGCAATCGCTTTCATGCACAATATAGTGTATGTTTACACACACACTGTACATTATTTACACGTAAATTATTATAATTGTATTTTTCCACACAATGTCAATGATTAGTGGTGAAATGACAGGTGCCTTATTCAAACTACAAACTTTAAAAAGCTTTAAAAAGCTTTAAAAAAAAAAGATAAAAACTATTATATATACACACACCTTTATATTGTATTTACACAGTGTGAATAACATGAGAGACTCAGTCTCTGTAGATACGGCTGGATCATACCGTAAACATGGGCCGTCAGTGCCATGCCCGTAGAACACCGGTTGTTTCGTGGCAGTGAAGAATTTTCCTTCGCATGCCTGCATTTCTCCCCAACCACCCCACACACAAATGCATGCACACACACGCACACACACACACACACACACACACTCAGACGTGGTCTTGCCAATGTGTGAGGGGGATTCCAGCAGGCACTCACTTAACCATGAGATTGGGTGGAGTGTGTGAGTGTGTGTGCGTGCGAGCTTGTGTGTGCGAGCGTGTGTGTGTGCATGTGTGCGTGCGTGTGTGTGAGAGGAGAAACTCTTCCTGAATACTCTTTACTTAACCTGCAATGTATTTAATCCCCCCCTTCCCCCCTGCCTTTTATTTTTGGTCTACATATCCTACTCCTTTTCCTCTCTTTTCACCTCCTCTTTCCTCCTCCTCCTCCATCTCCTAATTCTGCTACAGCCATAAATAAATGGAAAAATATTCAGTGCCTAGGGCCACTGCTGAACTTCTCACTCTCTGCATCCAATTTAAAGCAGAGCTGCTGTGATGTCACCCAAGCGTCCAAACAGAGAGAGAGAGGGAGGGAAGACATGAGAGAAAGAGAGAGAGAGAGAGAGAGAGAGAGAGAGAGAGAGAGAGAGATAGGAGATGGTAACCTTCAGACCTCCAAGGTTACACTTCTTAACCCCGCTGTTTAAAATCAAATAACACTTTATGAATGTTTCAGTTAGAAGTCATTAATGCAGGCTGAGCATCTGTTTCCAAAAGAATGCAAATGAGGTCCTGTCTGTCTGTCTGTCTGTCTGTCTGTCTGTCTGTCTCTCTCTGTTGAACACATGCACACATGAAAACACACACACACACACACACACGCACACACACACACACAGTGCCTCCAGGCACCAGCATCCTGAGGTTCAGGGGGAAGCAGTGCTCCCCTTCCTCCCCCTCAGGACCCCGGTGGCCGGCAGCGCTAAGCCAGATCCATCTCCTTGGAGACAGGCTGACTGCATATTTAAAACCGCCGCTCAGGTTAAACATGTGGTCAACGCCAACTTCCCCAAACAGAAGCACCAGAACCCTATTGCTAACATACCTTACATGCATACACTGTTACTGTTACCATCCTTACCGTACACTGTTACTGTAAACATCCCTACTGTACACTGTTACTGTAAATATCTTTACCGTACACTGTTACTGTAGACACCCTTATCATACAATGTTACTGTAAACATCCCTACTGAACAATGTTACTGTTAACATCCCTACCATGTTACTGTAAACACCCTTATCGTATAATGTTACTGTAAACATCCCTACCGTACAATGTTACTGTAAACATCCTTACTGTACAATGTTACTGTAAACATCCCTACCGTACAATGTTACTGTTACCATCCTTACATACACTCTTACTGTAAACATCCTTACCGTACAATGATACTGTTACCATCCCTACTGTACAATGTTACTGTAAACATCCCTACTGTACAATGTTACTGTTACCATCCTTACCATACACTCTTACTGTTACCATCCTTACCGTACAATGTTACTGTAAACATCTTTACCGTACACTGTTACTGTAAACATCCCTACTGTAAAATGTTACTGTAAACATTCTTACCACTCACAATGTTACTGTTAACATGCTACCATGTTACTGTAAACATCCCTACTGAACAATGATACTGTTACCATCCCAACCGTACACTGTTACTGTTCTATCCTTACTGTACACTGTTACTGTTACCATCCCAACCGTAAAGTTACTGTTCCATCCCGACCTTGTTAACATTGCTACCATACAGGTTACGTGCTGCTGACCGCTCCATAGCAACGCCATGGTGATTGCCTCAGGACCACATTGTGTGTTGGGTTGGGGGGGGGGGGGCACTGCGTTACTGCGGCATACAACGAATAAAGGCAGAGTCGTGGGAGCCCCACGGTGGCTGCAGGAGAACACCAGGGGGAGGCGGGGAGCAGAGGAGATTAAGACGGAGTGACTCCACACAGGGTCGCTCTGATTGAGAGGCATCATGCCGAGCCCAGGCCCGTTAACGCTGTGTGTGTGTGTGTGTGTGTGTGCGCCAGGCCCTTAACCCCTGACCTTCTGAGCAGAAGCTGTGGGGGAGGAGAGGATGCAGAGAGAGAGGAGAAATGGAGAGAGAAAGAGAGAGAGAGAGAGAGAGAGAGAGAGAGAGGGAAAGGGAACGGTAGGGAGAGAGAATGAGAGAAACGAGAGAAAGAGAAAGAGAGGGAGAGAGAGGGAGAGAGAGAGAGAGCTGTGTGGTGTCAGGTCCATTATGACCCTCTAAGAACGCGGGGCCACTGTGTGGCGAGGAGCCATCCATCACCGGGGCCTCTCCAATCAGCATGTTTGTCACTGTAACTAAACAGCGGGCCGGGCCTCGCAGCCGCACGATTGGCCCCGACAGCCGAGGGATAAATCTGCTGCCGGCCAATGGGCTGCGGGTAGCCGAGCATGACGGGAAAGGTGACAGCCTCTCGACGTCTCAACTGGCGCAAGATTATGGGGCGGGGGGCTTGTGGGAGGAGGAAGCATTCGGCACAAGCGAGATATGTGTCGTGAGAACGACTTTATGCCTTTCGCCCGTCTCCTTTACACGACAGGTCCATTTGTTCGGTTTAGGAGGAACTCTGGTTTCTCTGCGTGTTAACAGGCAGCAGATACGCTGTATCGGTGCTCCGCTCGCTTTGCCTGGCTGCAACGTCTCGCCCCCCGGGGAAAAGATCCTGTCCTGTGGCTCTCCTCGAGCGCCCCGTGGGTGGTGTCAACACGGTGACACCGCCCCCTGTTGGAGAACACGTTTGTAGAGTTTTACCGGAAAATGTAGGCGCTGTCGTTTCTACGTTTTATGTTTCAAAATGTAAAACTGTTACACTTATTTCTCATGTACGATAACGCTCTAACACTGTTAGGGGGTCAGTGACATTTTCACTGAGCAACAAATACACAAGGTTGGGGGGAGGGGGGGGTTACAAAATATGTCCTTTCAAAAGGCTTAAATGAAATGGCGTTGCAGTTTTCTGGCTTGCTGTCGATTTTCTTTGGTTTAGTCTTCCCTTAACTCATATCCCAGCAGGTGGGCCGCACGGACGTGCACACACACACACACACACACACACACACACACACACACACACACACACACACACACAAGCTTAAAATGTATGAGCCTGTTTCACAGTGGAATGTAGGCTGTTTTCCACTGGATGTTCACAGCAGGTGAGATTCCAAACAGGGTGGAGGGAACGCCAACGTTCCCATGGTGATGTTGTGCCATGCACAAATAGCCATGTACTTCACGGAACATTTCTGGTAAGTCTCAGGTAATCACAAATGGCACTATTATTCTGAACGCTTGACGGCTTACATCATAACAGTGTAGTTCGGGCTTTCTCCTTTGGTCGTCGGGATGCGTGGTACTCTATGGGTTTTAGGTGTAGCTGTGCAATTCCCTACAATATATTATGGGTTTTAGGTGTAGTGGTGTAGGTGTACTCTTATTTTCTTCAAGTTTAGCTGTACAGGACTCTATGGGTTCAGGTTTAGCTGTACAATACTCTGTGGGGTTCAGGTTTAACTGTACAGGACTCTATGGGGTTCAGGTGTAGCTGTACAATACTCTATGGGGTTCAGGTTTAGCTGTACAATACTCTATGGGGTTCAGGTTTAGCTGTACAATAAACTATGGGGTTCAGGTTTAGCTGTACAATACTCTATGAGGTTCATGTTTAGCTGTACAGGACTCTATAGGGTTCAGGTCTAGCTGTACAGGACACTATGGGGTTCAGGTTTAGCTGTATACAATACACTATGGGGTTCAGGTTTAGCTGTACAATACACTATGGGGTTCAAGTTTAGCTGTACAATACTCTATGGGTTCAGGATTAGCTGTACATGACTCTATGGGTTCAGGATTAGCTGTACAATACTCTATGGGTTCAGGATTAGCTGTGCAGTACTCTATGGGTTCAGGTTTAGCTTTGCAGGACAGCTGGTCTTCTAGCAGTCTTCCAGCTTCGCTCCACTCCCGACTACCCGACCACAGAGGACACAGAACATTTAGGGTGAGCAGCAGGACAGATGTAGCAGCTGTCAGATGTGACAAGTTGGTATAAGTGTGTCTAATCCTTCTGTTCAGATGTGTGTTAGAAAAAGATAAAATATTCATGTCATTGTTTACAGTTTAACTGTGAAGACATGCTACACCATAAACCTACATTATATATATCCAGTATAAAGGAATGCATTAAGTATATTGACTATAAAGCTTCACATTATATATAACCTCTTTAAAGCTATACACATTATGTATATATATACAAGGGATGGCACCGATACGATACTGAAATTGCAAATCGGTCGGATACTTACTTAAATAGCTGTATCTGTATCGGTGACACCTATGGGCCTGATCCAATTAAATTAATTTGGATAGGTGGATAAATATGGATGGATGGATGGACGGATGGATGGATGGATGGATGGATGGATGGATGGATGGATGGATGGATGGATACACGCGTAGGTCTACTGTCAAGCATCAGCCATGTCTAACCTTGCCATCCCTAATATATACACTATATATATACACACTACACTACTATAAGCTACACATTATTTATAAAGTCTTTAAAGCTACAAATATACCCACTATAAAGCTACACAAAAACCCACTATGAAGCTACACATTATATATACCCACTATAAAGCTATACGTTAGATATGTCCACTATGAAGCTACACATTATATATAACCTCTGACTTGCCATTCAATGGCCACATGTAAAGCATTAACCACAGAAGGTTTTTTTTTGGCCAACTCTCAAAAATCTTGATGCATATGGGGGCACTCGCCCAATAATGTTCAACACTTGTACAATTTACGGAGGGGTCTGTATAAGACAGCTGGAGTTAAGAGGAGAGGTAGAGGACATGTTTTGCAAGCAAGGTGTGAATTATTGTGGTTTCTTATCAGTTACAAATTCAGATTCACAGCAGCGCAGAGCTCATTGGGGTGTGTGTGTTTGTACGTGTGTGGGTGGGTGTAAGTGCGTGCGTGTGTGTGTGTGTGTGTGTGTGTGTGTGTGTGTGTGTGTGTGTGTATTGTTATACAGTGTACAGTATATACAGTATATATTATACACACACACGCACACACACACACACACACATACACACACACACAAAGGTTCTGCCATTTACACCACGTACATCATCTTCCATGTCCAAACTACAGGATTTCTGAATCAGTAGATAATAGTTAAATTAAAAGCGTGCCCCCACCCCATATCACTAGCATTATCCCTGGATCACATTTCACACTGTGTGTGTTGGGGATAGGGGGGGGGGGGGCAGAGAGACCGATGGAGGAGGAGAACATACATATGCTCATTTCTGCAAAGTAAAATGACACTATATCAAATCAAGCATTTCCATATGTGAGCTGCTGCTGCTGCTGCTGCTGTGGCAACGGGGGGTGGGTGGGGGGTGCGACTCAGAGATTCGGGGGCTGTGCAGCAGGCCACGGACCCACGGCATGCACAGCCATGGAGACTCGAGGGGATTTTGTGAACTCTAGCGACTCCCTGTGGGCAAAATGTGCAACTGTCTCCGATCCCATTGTGAGCTGTCCAGAGTGTTACTGTGAATACAGTTTAGATTTCTTTGGTACCGTTTCGGGTCACGCCACGCAGAACATGTCCGCAAAAAAGTTTAAGTGATTGCCCTGTTTAGGCATTTATTTCATGCCTTCCACAAATCTGTGGTTGCACAGTAACATTATCTACTATATATAAATCATTCAAAATGGGTTATACTAGAATCATAGACAATCTGCTACTAATACCATCTTTGTGGAAAACAGCTGTGGATTTAGTTAATAAGGCAGTTAGTGCACACACATACACAGACATGCATGCACGCACACACACACACACACACACACACACACACACACACACACACACACACACACGCACACACACACACACACAAACACACAAACACACGCACATACAAGATAATGTGACTACTGGTAGATCGGACAGAACAGCTATGAGAAGCGAACAGCTTCAAAATCAGCCATGAGAACGTCTGCAAAGGCCAGCAGAGATCGTATAGCGTGCTGCATCGGCCTGTCTGCGGCAGGACAAAACTATCAAACACGGGCCCCCTTCCTTCCGTGAGGGTAGTGTGCGGTACACTGTATACCAACATGGCACTGACAAACCTCCAGGAGAATGTTTGGACAGGCCAGGCAGACGGAGGATATAGTTTTCCTTCGCAGGTCAAGAGAGGCATTGCGGGCTCCTGTAATTAGATTAGCCACTGTGCCGAGGTGTGGGTCAGTAGCCTTCTTAACCGAGGGCTTTCGGCTGCCAAGCCTGCCCTCACAGACACAAATTAGCCCTGGACGCATGGCCGAAAAATGTCAGGGGGCTAAACGAAGATTGAGCGATGAGGTCTAACAGGGGAGACTGAAGACCAGGAGAGCTGGTGGAACTGAGAACATACATCCCCTTCCCCACTAAACCCCCTGCTGGAGTCCAGTACACGAGTTGGCACGGGTTAGACTTCAGGAAGTCGAGGAGACGCCTCTGCCTGCCCCAAGAGTGAAACCCAAAACCAATGACATAGCCAATACATGTCATATTCTCTCTGTCAGGAATGGTTTATTTTTAAAAGGACGTTCAACCTAAAACCTGTTCTTCATAATTATCCTGATTTGTTTGAAAAACCAAGGTGGACACTCCTCGATCCAATCGGCAACAAGAGACCACTGTTAAATTGTACTGGTCTTTTTTTATTTTATTGTTTTTAAATATATTTTATTTTATTGCTGCTTTTTCAAAAACAATGACAAAATATCTTGTTCGGCATTGAAGCAATAAATACTTTCTTAGTGATTGTCATCGCAGACGCAGAGCCAAGAAATAACGGTTTATTGAAGCAGCATCAGCACACGCTATATAAAAGGAGGCCTCAGTCAGATATATTCTGTCTGAGCGCCTAAGGGTGCTTGGAGCTGATCCAGCCAGGTGGAGTTCTCCAACTAAGTAACCCCCGTCACTGGGAAAAGGCCAGGGGTGGGGGAGACCAATCTACGGGCTTCCTGCTTTTGGCAGAGGGTTCATAAAAGTCTCCAGAGGAGGTTTTAATATAAAATGGAACAACTAGCATGACTCTCGTCTTAAAAACTGGACACTCTCCCAGAGCTGTGTTGAAGCAGATTGTAGGAAACATATTTAAAGTCGTGCAAGTGAAATGTTTAAATTGTCTATAAAATCTTATTCCCCTCCACTTTTAGAAACAAATAAGTACCTTTTATTTTTACTAATTTGCTAACATTGTTGATGCTCAGTCAAGCTGCCGATAAATATCTGTTGCTTACTGGTAAATGACACATGTAAGTACGTTAAATGTCAAAGTAGTTTTCCTGACAAACTTTCCTGAGACTATTTCTATATATATATGTATACATTGACGTTAGATTTGGGTACGCATGAATGATATGTCTAAACATGGCAACCATTTTTCAACGTCCCCCTCGCCCCTAATTTTTGTTTTGGATTTACCATCCTGTTATATTATATTCATAGAATATTTTTCCAAAACAATTATTGACCTAATTCAGTGTAAAAGTATTTCAATTCCTTATCGGTATACAGGTCATTATATAGTCTGTAAATTCTATACAACGGTCACGTTTTTAACCTGAAACCTGCAACATAACCTGCAAAAATGTGCAACAGGGAACAACAGGCAAACAGCACACGACAGATTTTGTCTTTGTTCCTGCTCACTGACAAAAACCACGCCTGCGCATTTAAAGTTTTCGATCGACTGTTAGCACCAAGTTGGTTCGGCTCAGAGGAAGGGGTGGTGTGTGTGTGTGTGTGTGTGTGTGTGTGTGGTGTGTGTGTAAAGATGGGGGGGAGGGGGGCTCTTTCTCCACCGTTCTGTTTAAAAAACCCTGAGGTATTAGGGTGGACTAATCTTTAAAAGGTTAATTTATTCATAGAGATTTTGACAGAGATGTATGGCCGCGCCAACATCCCAGGCAGCTCTTCCCAGAGGGAGACGACTCGCTCCGAGAACAGAGAGGGAGAGGAAGGGGGGGGTCTGTTGGTTGGTGTGTCGGCAGAAAGATGGAGTGCAGCAGAGAGAGAGAGAGAGAGAGAGAGAGAGAGCACAGAGATAGAGTGGCCAGTCAACATTCTCTAAACACAAACACATAATTACCTCATAGGGGGCTGGTGACTGCATTGCCCTTTAACCCAACTCTCTCCTTCCAGACGAGCGAGGGTAAAGACATCGGGTGGGTTTCAAAGTGTGGGGGGCGACCCCCAAAAAAGATCACAGTTTAATATTCAAGATTACCTTTTTTTTATTATATAACATTCATAGTGTGTTACATACTCTATTGTGGTAAACTGTATGAGAGGAAAACGTTGATGTTATAGTGAAGGAGGTTTGATGAGGTTCTAGCTTGTCTGTTTGTAAACCTAATTCAGAAAATTCGTATATTGTATGACCTCTCTGTTTCTTCATAGTATTTTAAGTACTTCTACCCATGAGATTTTTGACGGCAACAAAAATGTTTCTCTTAGTCAGGGAAAGTCACTTTAGGTGGTAAAAAACTGATATAAGGGTATAAAAGCCAAATCATTTAATACAACAGCTCTTAGTGAGGAATTTAAGACTTTATGACCCTTGGCAAATGGTACGCAAATGCTTTTCCAAGTCTGCTCTTAAAGTGAACAAGGCTAGACTACATGAATGAGTGCACGAGTACACAAAACTGCTCCGTTTAAATTAAATGATGCTGAAAGCATAACAGAAATTTTGGACTGTCACTTTTTTCACGGTTACGAGACGTTTGGAGACTGGGACAATAAACAGCGTGGTCTAAACAATCCTGGATCTTTTCTTGGCCGTTCTAACAAAAGCCGAACATGACAGGACATTTGGTGTGGCACTCTGAATCTGAAAATGGTAATGGGGAAGAAAAGGGATTCATTGTAAGGTTATTTACACGCGTCAGGTTTCATATGCATAACATGCTTTGTTAGTGTTCAAAACGTATATTCTGATAAAACACATACGTAAACGAATATGTACCACATTATTTTACATATATAAATATACAGCAATCACTGAAAGAAGTATGTTTCTACATATACATACATGCACACATATTTTCTTCATTCTCTAATGTCAAACATTGCAAGTTAGAAAATGATCGGTCGGTCCCTGCGATGGCACATGGCACTGAAATGTAATAGTTTGTACCACAATACCAAATCCATAAGGGTGGAGTCAGCGGTTGTAACGTAACACACTTTTCGTCAAATTCGCCGACTATTTAATGCTCCACTGGCAGCATGTTCTGTGTCCATGCTGAAAACATCATCTGGTGTTTCTTTCTACAAAGCCCTGGCTCTGTAAATGGGAAAACAAACAAAGTGGTGCAGACTGCACCACTTGCAATTCCGGCCTTGAAGGTATAGTCAGCTAATGCAAGCTATTTGTAAGCTAATACACATTTAGTCAAATTCATCAAATATCTCCATGCATTTCGCTAGTTCACCGTTCTCTGTGCGTGTTAAAAACATAATCTGGTACTTCTACACAGCCCTGGCTCCGTAAATAGTAACATAAATAAAGTGGCGAACACAGCTCGTATCAACAAAGCCGTATTACTACGCTTTGCTTCACAATGCATGTAGACGTGTGAGGCCCCGCCACGAAGGACCGTGGAGAGATGCTGTTTTGATTTGAACTCAAAGTTAGCAAGAATGACTAACCCTCTAT
>JAODUK010000022.1:665169-679656 GCA_027564635.1 Typhlichthys eigenmanni
GAACCAGCCTGGACCAGCACTACCCCAGCACTAACCAGTATGAACCAGCCTGGACCAGCACTACACCAGCACTAACCGGTATGAACCAGCCTGGACCAGCATGGAATTCATTCTGGTTTATGCTTTACTATAATTTATCTAATATACCAGGACATTTACAACATACTGTACATTATCTAATATACCAGGAAATAATTGCTAGAAGTTTGAGTACCAACAAATTGCCAATATTCTAAGAATGTAACAATAGAAAAAATAAAAAGATAAGATTTTTATTTTTTTATTTTATTCAATGATAGAAGGTATGAGAGCTTTTGTGAAAAGTGTTAAGGAGTAGAGAGATCAGTGGATTCTGAAGGTGGATTCTGAAGAGTTTAGTTTTAAATCAGTTACTGATTATTACTCGTTTCAGCGGTGAAACAGCTAATTTGTTGTCAGACCAATCAAATCTGGAGCCTTCTGAAAGCCATGATGCAGACGGTTCTCCCAATTAGGACTGCAGCAAATAATTGCTGAAATAATTGTACAATATGTATAATAGTAACAAATGTACAATATGATAATCCTAAAACAATCATATCATCATAAATCAGTCAATACACTTTCAGATTCTCCCCAAAAATGAGCATGTTACATGTACTTTGTTTACCTTAGATCTGCAAAATAACTACATATAATATGTTTTATCACAACTGCACATTATCACTGACAACTGAGCTCCCCATTGCACAGCAGTGGAATTATTGCAATGCCCAGTTGGGCATCAATGTAGTACCCAAATGGATATATTCACAGCACACTCAAATTTAGAGCCCATGAGCTTTAATTTGACAAGAAAAGAAGAATATTAAAGGCCAGCGTATATCTGGTAAACACCAGATATAGCATAAAACGCTAAATGCTATATTGCATAAAGCACAATTGGTTATCTTTTATCCTTCACTTGCGGCGTAACGGTTTTAAGTTATTAGCGACTATTAGCTTGCACTTACGGAAAAGATTACAATCCAAGCAAAACCAACGTATGAGCACATTTTTACGAGTTATAAATCATACAGCAGTGTATCTCCACATAGAATTTGAATGAGTAAGTCTCTGTGGTGTTGCTGCCGCTGTAGCGGGTGCATTTGTAACTGGGCACATTGTCCCTTTAAAGGAGCTGGGGGGTTTGTGTGTGATTGAATGTATTCACCCATTAGACTTTGTAGCTGTGATTCACTCACTCAGCTGAATGCATCACTAACAGCTAACAGCCCTCCCCCCCCACTGCTTCTAGGCTTTTAGACTGAGGAGGCTTTACAGTTCTGCATTTTAATAGAGAACTTTGAATGGAGTGAAGTGAACGGGTTTGGAGAAAAGTACGGGGGGAGCGGGTGGGAGGGTGCGAGAGAGAAAAAAAAAAAGAGGCATCAAAATATTTTTGGAGAAAAACGAAGTAATGACAAAATACCCACCCGGAGCGTGTCGTTCAGCCGAGGGGGGTGTCAGGGAGGGAGGGCTGCCTCGACAAAAAAGGAGGGCTAATGTGTAAAAAAAAAAAAGGAAAAAAAAGAAGTCTGTAGGCGTACTGAACTCTGTCATGTCTAGAAGTATGGCCTATTCACAGGAAAGAGAAAACAGTCCAAAAAGCCAAATCCGACATCTTAATTACTTCCCGCCTCACTGCGAGTAAACTCACCGATGAAAAGGTTCAATTATAAGATATCAAATCAGCTGCCCTTACGGTGGGTGTTTGTTCAATGGAGCTAGGTTAAGAAATGATAGCTTCAATGATGCAGTGACATTGACGATGGACAGTTAAGATGGCGGGGAATTTACAGTTTCCAACCGTATCCCTGATATATGATATTAAAAAAAGATACATTGAAACGATTGAAACAAGTCAATATCAAGCCTATTTACACAGAATATATATTAAACTACCCTACATTAATCTAACTCTGTAGCTCAAGACAGATGGTAAATCTGTGAAATGTATAATATTTGAAAGAGGCAACATCCACCGCAAATTCAATAGGATATCGATTTAAACCACTTTTATTTTAAAGATAATTAAAGGAAACATAGAAAATCAGTAGGCTCCACCAAGCCCCTCAAGTGCTGGAATAAAATATTTAAATCTTCAAGCCCACACAGAACGCAACACCTGGAAACATCTGCCAAGGTAGCAGGAGTTAGTGACCCACAAGACACACCACTGCCGACTAGGAGAAAGCTATCACAATACGGGTTTTCTGACAAAGTTAAAAAGGCATATTTAGTCATAAATAAAACATAGGAGTGCAGCATTTCGGCACATTTCCCCAACAAAAGGTCCCAAGAGAGTTGGAAGGCTGTTTGTGAACTCATGCTTAGCACAGTAAAAACGGCTATAGCACTGCGTCACCAAAACTACATTCCCAGAAACAACCCTATTCAGCTAGGACTGTTCCTCTTTAAAAATTCATTAATTTACAGCAGAAAATAGATTAAAGCACCCAACTGCACCAACCTAAAAGTTTGGCTTGTGAATAGCATTAATAATGGAAGCAAGCCTATTAAACCTACAGGCCATGGTTCGAAGGCATGGATGGCTTAGGTTTTTCACGCTTTTTAATAGGGAGTCATTTACATTTTTTAGAAGTATTACATGTTTTTTCGTGGTTATTCATAATTACATTGTTTTACATGCAAATTGGCTAACAATTGTTACTCATTACAACTGAACCATTAGGACCAAGCTTTATGCATGGTTCAAAGTAAGAGCTATGCACTCTGTAGTGCATTCGAAATCACTGCCTTTTAATGATGGATGATTTATTTTCTTTCAAATCAAAGAAATTAC
The DNA here is from genome assembly GCA_027564635.1 of Typhlichthys eigenmanni. Lineage (NCBI taxonomy): Eukaryota > Metazoa > Chordata > Actinopteri > Percopsiformes > Amblyopsidae > Typhlichthys > Typhlichthys eigenmanni. The sequence continues at coordinate 667,994 of JAODUK010000022.1, forward strand.
TGAAATATAAGAAGATTTTCAACAGGGCTAATGGATTTACTTTTTAAGATGATGTGTTCTTTCTTGGGGTCTGTATAACAATGATTTCAGAGGTGTGTACACAAAAATAGACTTTTGTGTACACACCTCTTTGTGTATTCGTTAATATTTTTATATTTATTTACTCAGCCAAACATCAAGTTCTTCACATTATTAACTAGTGACTGATCCAGTCAAATTGTCATTGGGGTCACATCTTTTCAATATTGAAAAACTTAACGTCGTGATCGTTAGTCTTCAGTTTATAACCAAGAATCATCCATTTCCTGTTTGATACATAGACCTAATAATAATCTGCACTCCACAACTTCAAGCTATGAGGAAAACATTACGAATTGCCAGTTAAAGCAGCCACAACATGTACATTGTCCTGCCCCCAGTGGAGAGACGAAAGGAAGACTTGACAATACTGTACTCAGGAGAGCATTGTAACATAACGTTAATTTAGTTGTCTACATGTCTACATGCAAGAATCTGCAAAATTGCATGAATGATACTTTAGCTACCAGCCACGGGAATGCAAGATATACTATACATAAGAAGTAGCAACAACCTAGTAGGAACCACACATTACACTGAGATAAATATCACCCACGTTATGTGTTTATCTTCTTTGTTATTTTATTCAGCAACATGTGAAGGCTTTGACTATTTGGCTTAGCCTTTACCATGTATGGACCTACTGAAGAGCAGAGGGATGTGCTCGACTTCAGGTCAGTGTTTCATGCACAGTACTGTAGGTGCACTTGTAAACAGGCCCTCCTATTCCCAGGTGGGTGGATCAGTACAGTACGTGCAAAAGTGTAGCAAATCAAACGTGGCATATTTGAGATGACACAACTGCCAATCAGATATCAAGGGAAGACTTGGATTCTCCCACCCCTTCGGCTCCGACACAGGGGTCTACTCCATAGAATGTACAAAATGGACAAACCCTCCGTGATGTCACCCATAGTAGGTTTTCTCAAGAACGGGTTTGTGGCTCGAGCAGTGCTGGCTCTGGCCGGCTCTGGCATTGCAATCCTTGCAGTGCCTGGCTCAGCCTGTAACTCCCTCCTATTAATTTTAATGGGATAAATGTATGGATTACAAAATGTCTACCTGGTGAGTTATATCAAAATGTACAGATGTCATGGCAAAACCAGCCTTTACATACAGTATGTACAGAGCTAACTACGTCAATAATACCCACCAACTTGACATGAGATGTATTTTGACTGACATGCACGACGACCAACTATAGTACCTCAATGATTGAATCAGACGTTAAATTTGCAATGAGGAATTTGTTGGAAAACTAAATGACAGGACTGTTTACAAGTCTTGTATATGTAAATTGTGTGGGCTACGGTTACTGCTTAAAATAAATATAACATTTTAAATCAGTAAATAAAGCACTGCGCTATCCATCGCACCAGAAATTACGGATACATGCTTGCGAGTTGTATTTATTTAATTTTAACATGGGGATTGACTCCCTTTTGTTCAAATTCAGATTTTAGCCGTTTGATTCATTTCTCAGCAACGGAGGTTTCTTTCTTTCTTTCATTCTTTTCTTCTAACTTTAAATGTATTTATTTAATGTCTCAGAGACAGAGAGACTAGCTTAAACACCAACTGAAAAATAAATGTGATCGAACACGCGTTAGTTAATTGTGTGGTGAGGTCTGCACCAGACTCAGGGCTGTGTAGAAACACCAGAAAATACTCACTCGCAAACACACACAGGACAGACAGCAAGCAGCCCATGAGGAGATGCTATATTCACTGAATTTTACAAAAATGTATTATCCTACAATAGCTGATTATACCTTTAAACAAGCAGTTTTAGCATGCCGCTGAGCAAGGCACTTGCGGCAAAATGTTCCACTGGAAATGCAGCGTAGCCCAGAGATGTGGGCTGTGACACGTCTAGACCAAAGTGCCTCCTATAGCTGAAAGAACCAGGTTCTAGAGCATGGATCATGTACTGTAGCTGCAGTGCTATAGCCAACGTTTCCTATAGGTAAACAAAAGTTCCAAACACAACACTTCCTGTATAATGTGATTGTAGTGCAAATATAAGCCTGGGATTGTTCACGGGAAGCAGCACTGACGTTGACACACATTCAAACATCTTATTTTAAAGCAGGCAGACAAAAACTAAAGGGCACATCACCACTCCAAATCAGTGTAACCACTAACATAGTCTCAGCCTCTACCATTCATTAGCGCTACGTCACATAGCAACTAGGGCTGGCCCCAAATACTTGGTTATTCGGGTATTCCTTTGTTGGGAATATATTAGATTTTAAATATTGGGATTCGAGTATTCGTTTTTTCACATTATGCATGCATGTTTTCCCATTAATTCCTAATGTCTCTGTATAAACCCACATGTTGAAATGTAATTTTAACATGTGGGTAACTGGGTCATCAACACAATCGATTGCAATTGGCTCTGTCTGAAAGAAGAGAGCGGGGTTTTTCATTCAACACACACTTATTGGCTAATATATGCTATATGCTTTGAGTCATAGTAGTTGACTCAAAGTTAAAAGTGTTGATTACTTGCTGTTGTATAAATATGTGCTATTGAAAACCCGCAAACGGTTATGAAACAATAATTATAAATGAGTGTTTGTAATGGTGTTTTCGAGAACGAGTATTCGAATACTCATTTGGAAATACCATCAATTATTCTAAGCCTATAAAATGGTATGCGGGACAGCCCTAATAGCAACTCATGCTGAACTTCTGATACAGTGACCCCCTGTATGGAAGTGGGGTAGTTGAATTTCATTGGCTGCATTGTCACTCACAACAATATGTAAACAGTATGTAATTCTGCCACAACACTAGTGCAGTGGTTTACAGTAATTACTAGTTTCAGTATTCAATAATAAGTATTTAAGAAGTGACCTTAACCAATATGTTTATGAGACCTGCAAACAGCCCTTGTGTCATTTATTTCCCAATGAATTCCATATGTAACACTGATTTTGTCATTGAGTACTGTAGTTGGTCGGGATTCAGTTAATTCCTTTTGTCTAGACGCATATGGCCAGTTTAAAAAACTTGAAGTGATGTTGTTTTTCAGAATTTCAGAATTTTAAGTGGGCTTCAATGAAATCTCCCTAAAGTCCACAGGTACTGCTACGTCAATCACCAGACAAAAGCCATTCATATAAGCAGCAATAACTTCAAATTATATCAGTTCTACCTAGCACCGTAACTCCTTTGGATTTAATGAAAAGTCAATTTGATCATTTAAAAAATTAAATGTTGTGATGAAAAGAGAGCTGAGCCGGAAGGCAAAGCTCTCGATCTACCGGGCAATTTTCGTTCCTACCCTCACCTATGGTCATGAAGTGTAGGTCTTGACCGAAATAACTAGATCACGGGTACAAGCGGCCGAAATGGGTTTTCTCAGGATGGTGGCTGGCGTCTCCTTTAGAGATAGGGTGAGAAGCTCAACTCTCCGTGAGGAACTCAGAGTAGAGCCACTGCTCCTTTGCATAGAAAGGAGCCAGTTGAGGTGGTACGGGCATATGGTAAGGATGCCCCCAGGGAGGTGGTGTTCCAGGTTCCAGGCACATCCAGCAGGGAGGAGGCCTCAGGGAAGACCCCGGACTAGCTGAAGAGATTATAGCTCCACATTGGCCTGGGAATGCCTCGGGATCCCCCAGTCAGAGCTTGTTAATGTGGCTCGGGAAAGAGAAGTTTGGGGTCCCCTGCTGGAGCTGCTGGAGCTGCTGCCCCTGCAACCCAACTATGGATAAGCGGATGAGGATGGATGAAAGGATGGATGGATGGATAAAAATAAAATGTGAATTCTTCCGGGTATTTTTGTAATATAAGATAAAAATTGCCAAGATGAAAACAATCTCCGCACAGTACATCTGTAACATCTGTGTGATTGTCTGTAATAACTGCTTGATATAGTTACTGCTAGTATAGTTCATAAAGAAAGGCCACAACATTGCTAATATACATGGTTTAATGTACTATTGTACATTGTATGTATTATTGTTCTCTCAAAATTGTCCCTTTGAGGAAATGTGTTTAAGGGCTCCCTTGCAGCTACTTTATGTCAGGCAAATATAATGTAGATTTTGTGATAAGGTTTTATATGTCTTTTAAAAATGCCAGATGGTTTTAACTTCACAGGATGAAAAGAGTCAATGTGAGTCGTGTTACTGTCCTGTAAACTCTTTTATTATTATTGTACAATTGAGATTTGCTGTAAACTGAAAATCACCAATCACCAATCAATTTAGCTATCAAACCCCATCAAAATTGTGAAATCATCCAATGAATTTGGCGAAAGGCCGTATTATGCCAGAAACATCATGCGAAGTTGCCAACAACTATTGTCCCTATACTGCCATATGGGGAGCTCATCTTTCTCAAAGAAAGACCTTGAAAATCATCGTCTATCAACAAATCGCTCCTAAATCAACTTTCAAAAAGTCACAGCGACGCACATTTCTCAGCACTGCATTTGCTGACATTGACAATAATTACAACGACCTTTCTGGGGATAAAACACAAATCAGAAAAACATTATGAGGGGTCCTTCTCTGCACGTTTTATGTGATTCTGCATAACATTTTAATGAGGCATTTAGGGGTCTATGAGTGATGTATTGAGTATGTCTACAATGGCAATCAACACTGAGTGTGGCAGCTGTTTCGCAATTAAAAAGGCAAATTACCCTCAATCAACACCATTTAAGGGTGCACATAAATCTCAGCACAAATAATGATGAGAGAAATCTGTTCAGACAGCTCTCGTCTTGATAAGAATTAAAGATGCGCCCAAATCAAGAACAGGATCCCTTCTCACATATTGATACACATTGATTCTGCCTCTCCATCACAGCCAACCTCTCTCTCTCTCTCCTTCTCTCCCTCTCTCTCTCTCTCTCTCTCTCTCTCTCTCTCTCTGCTGCTCTGTCTGACTGATGGATCTCTCACATTATGGATCTTATTATGTTATTATGTTTTCTAGCTTTTGATGTATGCTATTTGAAGTATGTTATATTCTCAATCTCAACGCATTATGCTATCCAACGTAACTGGGTTGTTGTTGTTTTCATGTAATAAGCTCCTTGTTATTTTCATCTTTTCTTAACAAATTTTGAGGGGGCACAAACATCAATATTAATCAAAATGCACACAAAATGTTTATTAAATTATCTCTATGTAATTCATTTGGAACACAGTTGTATGTGCAGTATTGTTAAAACAATAGAACATTTGTTACAAACAGACTATGATTTGTTTTCAATCATTTGATCACAATTTCGAGTTCTATACAAAACATTAGAAATAATAATGTTTTATGGACTGCAATGATATAGCAGAAAAGAACTTCACATTATTTGCCTCACATTCACACACATGGCGTGTCAGCCATGCAATTGGAGACACCTGCCCACCAGGAGAAGTTAGGGTTAGGTGTTTTGCTCAAGGACATATTTGGTGAGGCGTTAGCAGGGCTCGAACCACCGAGTTCTTGATCACATATCGCTCTACCACTGCGCCACTTGGCGCCCATGATAACGTACGATGGTACAGTAGGCCTTCTACTTTGTTTACGAAAGGTGTGCCAGATTAAATGTTATCTTTCAATAATGTCTTTATAGCAGCAGGTAATGTACTAAATGGTGCACCTTTATAAAAACGTAGCCTACTTATATGCTTTCAAACATGCATACATACGTTGTATGCCAACGTGCATACATTGATAACACAGTAATTAATGTTGTGAAACAAAGTTGGTAGAAACGTGTAAGTCATCCGTAACTTTAGTGACCTATTTCCATTCCGCTATTAAATCTAAGCCTATATATGTGCAAACTGCAAAGATAGCCTACCCAGGCAAATATCAACTGTGATTCACGTATTTTACATTAATCAACATTTAAAGCAATGTACACCTATGCATTAAACAAAATACAATCCCATTGTCAATTGTTAAATTTTCAATAAAACAAACGGGGGGGAAATTGCGGGGGATCTTAAACCAGCCCTGATGTACCTATCACTAAAGTGCTATTTTAGATTTTAGATATTTTAGACGTCGTTTACGCCTGCATATTTCATTGTTAGGGACTATGGTTTTATATTATAGCCCCATGAACTGGATGACCCCATCAGACAATTAATGCAAACTTGTGGAAGTTGCCTTCGTGTAAAATGAAATAGGTACACAAAGGCAGCCTGCATGCATGTTGTGACAGACAGCGAACTTGTCACGGCCTGGCATTTAATCTGGCGTCGATTCGAACATTTCGTTTCTTCTACCCTAACCTAAATGAAATGTCAATTTCCAAACCCTTGGTAGTGACATAACAACATTCTTCAGCATACTTACCCTCGTAGATGTGTGTGACCGGCTCAATATTTTTCCACAACACAGCGGTTCCAGATGCCTTTATTCTGCAGTTGAGAATTCCCTCCGAAGACAAAGCTTCTCATATATTCTGAGGCTGTCACTTTGATTGCATGCACATTGCTCTACAGGCGTCAGATTGGACAGTGCTGTAGTCCTTTGAGTGTCATGACTGGCAGACTCGACCCCGCTATTCGCGATTCGCATATGCGCTCAAAAAACAGATCCCGGGTCCCCCTACTCCGCTCATGCTAAACCACCGGAACTACTTCCAATGCCAGCCGGAGCACGTTGACGATGAATTCATGCACCACAAAGAGAAGGATAAAATCGCATCCTCCGCTCTTAATAAGTAGTTCCAACTGTAAATATTTTATGAGCTCGCCGTTACTCGTCACATCATCATCAGCCTATGAATAGCAACATATACAGCTATAGGTTTCTTATATATAATAATAATAATAATAATAATAATAATAATAATAATAATAATAATAATAATAATAATAATAACATTATTATTTGTATTATTATTATTCTATATTATTAATGGTGTCCTGGAATGCAAAGCCTTGCATTCCTAACAATGCCACAGCCCACGGTGTGCATTATGGAACCATTTGTCTGTGGTATTTGATTGGCGTTGAAATTGCAATTTCCTAAAGTAGATTTTACTTTGTGTCAAGTCATGCTTGTGCCATGCTATTTTATTATGGTTATTCCTCATCCAGCAGTTCTGCTCATGTTTTGTCCGAGGCATTGTTTATTACTGAGCAGAGCAGCTGTGGTTATGCTCTCACTTATTTTGTTCAGTACAGTATATCCTTAGACATTGACTGTTGGTGGATGTGTAACGGTGGCCAGCAGGTAGCTGTGCGGTGTTAATCCTCACTCTTCGACACCTCATAGGACGCTCTGGCGACGCAGGCCAGGGCCCATGGGTTTTTGGCCTGCCTTGTAGTAGCGTCCGCTCTCTGCGTGGGAGATTCCCAGAGGCGGACGGACGATCTCCGTCACAGATGGAGTACTTTTAATTACGTATTTGTATAGCCAAACAGGGGGTCTGCAACCTGCAGCTCCTGAGCAGCAAGTGGCTCTTGGGCCCCTCTACAGTGGCTCCCTTTGTCTTTGACAAACATCATATAGAACTTAATCTAGGTTTGCCTGTGTCCTCAAATCTCACAAATATCCAAATGGATCTAGTCCTTTCAAAATTGTGAGTGCACAGTAGTTGGGCATAGGCTAGTATATTCTGTTTTCAAGTCACCAGAATTAAGTGCTTTATTTTAAAAATATCTCTGCAGGGGAGCATGCCACCGCACCCCCCCTAACATTTCACTGACCCTGCAGTTCAAAAGCACTCCTAGGCCATGGGAAGACGGGAATTCATTCTAATTTAATTCTAATGTTGATAGGCTAATTTATATACAATTTTCTGCGGCTCCAGACAGATAATTATAAAATGTTTTGGGCACAAATGGCTCTAACGTTTTGATAGTAAAGGTTGCAGACCCCTGGCCTAAAATCAAGATAAAGCACAAATTGATAATAGCCTATGCCTCATCCTACAAGAATCACGCAATGATACTTTAAACAAATCAGTGTCAGGTAAGTGCAGCCAGGCTAAATCAAGTCTGTCTAGTTTGTATTTAATTTTTGCTAGACCGCATGTAGCGGGACAGGCCAATATGAAAAAATATTTCTTACAGTCTGTCTGATTGATTGATTGACTGACTGACCGACCTTGTTAAAAAGTGCATGTGCTACATTCTAGAGTAGGAGGTGGTGGTAGTGCAACATGTAGACAGTAGGTGGCGGTAATGCACAAACAGTGTTGGATCTCAACTTATGCATAGTTTCCAAGCGGGAGCCTCCTCTGCTGAGAAATTAATACAATGCGAACGTGCCAAACCCTGCAGTTCGTCAAATGGCCACTTGAGGCTGGTTGCAAAAGGGAGTCAATCCCCATAGACTCCCATGTTAGAATGTCTGACTTTACAGCTAAAATAAAGATATTTACAGCCTGGTTCAAAAAACTGTTTTGGTCTCTGTAGCTAGTCTCCCTCCTGTTCATGACAATTGTACGGTGTATTTTTTTAAAGACCTGCCTGATCTTCACTCTCGAGAGCTTGAAGCTAGCTAAGGCTCTCGTAGACTTGGCAGCTATCACCTCTGCTATACAATGTAACATCTTGTAATCCCATTAAATCCTGCTTTGGACACTGTAGTTTGGACTATGTGGTCTCTTTTTGTCACAATACTCTGAGCCAGGTTGTGACACAGTTAAAAATATTTTAGCCATATATTTGTCCGATTATAATGAAGAAGGGGCATAGGGGGCGCTACAGGTGGAATGAGGTACTGCAAAGATGGCGACGGCCAGAGCCAGCACAGAGCAGTGTTCAAATTCGTTCTTCAGAGAAGCTATAGGTAACGTCACAGAGGATTTGTCCATTTATATATACAGTCTATGATCTGTATACGTGACTGTATATACTATAATGTATATGTGGGTAAAATGTTGTATGTTGATTGGTGATGTACAGTAACCTGACATGCTAAATGGATTGTTAGTCACAAGTCCATCTGGGGAGCCGTCCATCGAAACTGTTTGAAAAGGTCAGGCAAAAACATTTGGCGGTTGATTGGGTGAACCGTCTGGTCGTTTTCTCTGTTGGCAAACCTAAACCACGCCACACACCTAAAACACGCCCCTATAGCTATCAATACGATGCTTATTGGTCAGTTCAGTTGCTACTCGGACTCAATCGCAATGATTTCTAGGCTTTCCAGACTGATTCTCGCGGCGAAATTAAACTGAAGCTCGCGAGGCTAAATGCGGTGCTGTGAAGAATTTACCTCTGGGCACAACAAAATAAAGTCTAAGGTTAAAGCTGGTCTGGGCCGGTGACCTAAGTGGGTCAGGTAGTTTCATATCATTTACATAGCGTGACCTACCTACCTACTTGTTTTATATTTACAGTAAGCTTTTGAGCTTTAAACTCATCGGTTAAGAATATATTAGGCATACATATATCGCATTATAATGAATTGGGGGCATAGAGTGGCGTTACAGGTGGAGTGAATGACTGCAAAGATGGCGACGGCCAGAGGCAGCACAGCAGGGTTTTCAAATTAGTCTCAGCTTCATTCAACCATTAGCATTACGTCACATAAGCAACTCAGTGCTGAACGTCTGATACACCCCTGTAAGCTCGACTGCACTTTCCGGAAGTGCGGAAGCCTATATCCACACTGTCTGTGTGGCTGTTAGCATTCTCACTAACAAGTCTGTATCCGGTGCTACGCTAGTGCAGTGCTTTTTAATTTAATTTAAATGTTTTTATTTATTTTAAGCAGTAACCATATAGATACTTATTTAACAGCACTACACAGCACAAAACCAAAATAGCAGTCTACACTGCGCGCATATGGTTTTCACACTAGGCCTATATACTTCACCTCCTTCTCCTAAATTGAATTTATATTATAGCAAAATTAAAACATTTACAGCTAAATGTTTAAAATCTTTACATTTTAACTTACTTTAGTTTTAATGCATTAGGTTTGCAAGCTATAGATTCAGCTACCATCAACCATACATTCAACACTTGTTACTGCTGGCGTTATTGTGTACTAAAGCTTTCAAAATTGCCTAACTATTTTAAGGCGTGGGTATAATGGTTTGTACAAAACATAAAGTCCATTTTAGCTGTACATTTTTGCAACTAAATAGCCCTGACTTGGGAGAGATGGTGCTGATGGTGTTGTCAAGATTGGGGAGGTTGCTTTTTAAATGCAGGATAATAATTTACAATTGTAGTTAGTTTAAGCCCACCCAACAAAAAAAAGACAGGTTAATGAACGGTCACTAACGGTCATCATCAAACGCTTTAATTTTTTTAAGTAGGTCTAGGTCTTCTAGAAGTATAGCATAATTATTTGATTTTTCAAAAATACTTGATTAAAGAATTTTTGCTGTATTACAGTTATAGTTACAGTTTTTTTGTTGTTTTTGTAATCTGTTAAATGTAACTGATTAGGCAGCATGGCTACATGTAATGAGGTACACCCCAAACCTGAGAACAATCCCACTTCAAGCATAATCATATAGCATAGCCTACAATTATTCACAGACAACTGGATTTACCATTGGAAGATGAAAAATACAGGCCACAGACTTTGTGTTGGCAGGGACCCTTGGAGTCACTGTGAACAATACTTCTCTAACTTCCCCGATGGCCTTCACCATCCATTCTCTGAGACACATAGAATTTATCGGTTTATTCGAGGATAGAACAAACTATCATTTATGTTCCAAAACAGCATGAGACTATAATGAGGCTATAGAGACCAATTGCTTCACAAATGCACAAATACCAGGTTACTGTTTGAAGTTAAGTGAACCAAATTATTTTTACATGCCACTGTTACTGATTTTTAGGGGCTACATAAAGAATCTTAACTACACAAATGCATTGGTTTTGTTCTATTGCCTCTTAGTGCTCTTAGAAACCCCTAGCCCATATATATAGCCTATACACACGTAATATATTTATATGTATTTCGCAATCATAAATGGGACCATATGTCCCGCTCATAGGCATGCATCCTTGAACCAAATTAATGTAGCCTATCCTGTGTGCAATTTGTCAGCACAGAAAGGATGTATACAGCTCAATGCTGCCCCCATTTGGATGACTTGAAGACTTGCAGGAGAGACATTGAATTTTACAGGAAATATTTTCTTTCTAATTGTGATTACCGTTTAGGTAAGCTCCCATCATCTATTAATGTTGGGCCACAGAATAATAACTAGCAATACATGCTAGAAACTGGTCAAATCACATATATATATATAACAAATAAAAATGAAAAATAACCCAGATCTTGCATTGAACATGATATGCTATAAAGCTACCACCAGAGGGCGCGTAACGCTAAGAATGTAAAAAGGTGAGCCTCCGTTTCTTCTCCTTTTTTCTTCTTTCCTTCTTTCAAGTCAGCACAAAGCTCGTTTTATATTCCAAGTACATCCAGGGAATTGCTGCATGCATGTTACGACAAAAGTGTATTTAATTCATAATTTCTTTTCATGAAATATACTGCAGGATGTTATTCACCGTTACCGTTAAAATGATATGCCTACGTCAACAGGAAGGATATAAAACCACTGAAAACCAAGAGACAGGGCCTCGTTGTCATCGAGTTAGCGTTTTTAATGTGTGGCTAGTTTTTATATATAT
>JAODUK010000022.1:687135-698022 GCA_027564635.1 Typhlichthys eigenmanni
TAGAGACCCATCTAGAGAGGACTAATCCATTAGAGACCCACCTAGAGAGGACTAACCTATTAGAGACCCACCTAGAGAGGACTAATCTATATAAAGACCCACTTAGAGAGGACTAACCTATTAGAGACCCACCTAGAAAGGACTAATTTATTTATAAACCCACCTAGATAGGACTAATCTATTTAGAGACCCACCTAGAGAGGATTAATCTATTTGAGACCACCAAACTCTAAGGACAGGTAACATAATTTTCAAAACCTATCCATTTTAGCCAATGCTATACCTGTGTGTGCGCCAAATCTTTTGGAGCGCAGCGCTCCAGAATCTTTGGTGCGCACGTGGCTAAATAGGTTGTCATCCTATCAGGAACAAGTAGGCTATTTTGCCGCAACCTTACTCATGACCAGTGAGTGAAACAGCACGATAGCAAAGCACCAAAGCCTTTCATTAATATTCTTAATTCATTCAATGGACGCTTGCAATTTTCGCGACAGTTTGAAAACCGCTGCTGTATACGATCCTTTAAATATTTATATTGAAGCAAACAGTTATTTTCTATGTAATGATTTAGAGCTTCAATATAAATATTTAAAGGATAATATGCAGCAGCGGTTTTCAAACTGACGCCATCACTCTAAATTTTAGAGTGATGGCGTCGTGTGTGTGTGTGTGTGTGTGTGTGTGTGTGTGTGTGTGTGTGTGTGTGTGTGTGTGTTGTTTTGGTCTAGATGCCAGTGCTCTAGTGCGACATCTAGTAGCAGGAAATGTCACACACACACACACAGGCACAAGCTGGGGTACTCACTGAGGTGTACGCCCGCCCACACATGCTACAACAGTAGGCCTTGGCGTTCTTGATGGCGTGCGCCGACAGGTGGATCTGCAGCGACGCGGAGTCCGAGTAGGCACGGTAACAGTTGGGACACTTGTAGGGCTTGTCTTTGTTGTGTTGTCTCTGGTGGGACTATTGGGGAGCAGGGGGGCAGGAACACATGGGTGGAGATGTGAGAGAAGGGTGCGTGTGCATGAGAGAGAAGGGTGCTGATCCAACACAGCCGCATGCTCACCTGGAGGTTAGACAGCTGTGTGAAGGCCTTTTCACATCCGGGCTGGGCACACTTATAAGGCCTGTCGCCGGTGTGGATCCTGTGAGGCAAATGACGGGAGTCACACCAGAAACTCACTGAGCACTTTCTTCGGGTACAGATTATTTATAATGATAAATACACGCTAGGGTGTAATAAAGAGAACCTCACTGAATAAAGTCAGATGCTTATTTATATATATATATTTAATTTTTTTTTTTTTAACAGGAGCCAGCGATTGTAAGCGAATAAACGTCAAATTCAGCGGCTGTCTCCTCAGTCTGATAGCTGCCCGTTCTGTGTTCGCCTTACAATAATCTGGTGTTTCTACACAGCCCTGGCTCTGTTATAGGAACACAGAGAGGGGAACACCGCTCACAACAACAATATCCTAGCCTTCGCAATGCGTTTCCAATGTGTTTGGAGGAGGGAGCACTCTATGGCCTTGAAGGAAGAGGTGTTTTTGTTTTGATCGAGCTCAAATATTAGACTGTCTCCAACATTGCTGACTCCACCTTTTAAAGAAAATGAAGCCCTGAAGACAGCTTAGTAATAATAATAATACAATGTTTTATTGATTATTTATAGAGCACTTTCAAGCTCTTGCTTTCACAAGGGCAGTTAACACACATGAAACACGAAGACAAGGACAATTATAAACCTCAAGAACACCAAAGTACAACTCCAATAAAAAATTAAATCAGGAAAGGCTTATAAAATTCTGTTTTTCGAAGGGACTTAAAAGCAGGGTTCGTCATTCCCAAGAACGCTTGCTTAATCAAAACAAACTCCCTCAGAAGCTCCGCCACACACATTGAAACGCATTGCAAAGCCAATGATGTGAGCCGTGTTCTCCACTTTGTTTGTGTTCCCATCTACAAAGCCAGGGCTGTGTAGAATTACTGGATAATTTTTTCAGTGGAATTCAAGGAGATATTTGGTGAATTTGACACTTGTGTATTCGGTTACAATTAGCTTGCAACAGGCCTTAAGAGTTAACCGGTTCAGCTGACCTGACTCCTTTCATGACCAAAACATTTTGTTTTGAGGGGAAGGGGGGGTTTCCCTAGCCTCGCAAGACCACCCTGATCTCACAAGCTTCAGTTTAATTTATCCGTGAGAATCAGTCTGGAAAGCCTCGGAATCATTTTGAATGTCCGAGTAGCAACTGAACTTTCCAATCAGTGACATGTTTATAGCTATGCGGGAGTGGTTTTCCAATCAGCATCGTGTTAATAGGCGTGGTTTAGACGTGCCGACCGTGGTGCCGACAGCCAAAACGACCAGATGGTTCCTCCAATCAACTGCCAAGTATTTTTTATACAGTACAGCCATTCACAAACAGTTTCAATGTATGGCTCCCCAGATGGACTTGTGACTACAATTCCTCTGGCATGTCAGGTTAGGGGTTCCCACCAAATGGCTCAACACAGCCACAGCTATGAGCAGACGCTTTCGCCGTGACGTCGTCTCACCTGGTGTGTTGCTGCAGGTGAGACAGCTGGCGGAAGGAGTTCTCGCAGTAGGAGCAGTGGTAGGGCTTGATGCCCAGGTGGATGCGCAGGTGCTGGGCCAGGTAGGAGGCGTTGGCAAAGGACTTGGAGCAGTGGGGGCACTTGTGGGGCTTGGCTTCCGTGTGCGACTTGGAGTGGATCTGCATCTCCGACTTGGTGAAGAACGTGAGCGGGCACACCTTGCACCTGGCCGGGCAAAACAAGCTTGTCAGCCTGTAACCTCGAACCCCGTCAGTAATAATCTGGGTGTTTTTGCTTTTGTATAAAATAAAATAAGATATTCCTTTATTCCGCTTGGTTACAGCAGCACAGGGCAATATATATAATTTGGTAGCCTATTAGCTACTAAAGTGGAAATGCTTCGGCTGCATTTTAATTCAGCGTTGCAAATTGTACATTCTACCGCCGTAGCTTAAAGGAAACTATTTAAATGTGAACTTTACTTCTAAAACTCCACCTCATTGCTCATATGAATTGGCCCAGTCAGCACGCTCACAGTATACCACAACAGCTCAGGTAGTAATTAAAAAAAATAAAATATATATATATATAGTTTTTTTTTTTTTAATTATTACATGTACATTATATAATTGACAGCGATATCGCAGCACTGTTTTGTACAGACTGCAGCAGCCAGTCTCCCTACGGGGACCAATGAGCTTCCACCCCGTCACGTCTCCCACCTGTAGGTCTTGCCTTCCTTGGGTGCCAAGGTGATGCAGCCCTGGTCGGCCAGGATGGGGTAGGGCACAACCAGCAGGGGCCCGGACGTGTTCTCCGCCTTGATCTTCTTGCGGCCGCGGGGCGCCCGGGGCGGCGGCCCCAGCAGCCCCGCCAGGCCGCCGGCCTTCAGGTGCTCCGTGCCGGGGCCGCTCGCCAGCCCCGAGATGATGTTGACAGACGGGGCACCGCCCAGACGGTTTTGGCCGCTGGAGGTGGGCGTGGTCGGGGTCAGCGCCTCCGACGTGTTGTGGCCGTCGGGTCGGGACGACTGGGCCAGGCCTGTGGGGGTGGAGAGGTGGGGGATGGAGGGTAAAGGGGAGGTGGAGAGGGGTGGAGGAGGGAGGCGCACCAGAGTTGGCAGAGGCAAGCTAGTCTCGCAGTTAGCCAGCGTCTGGGACATAGCGCTGGCTAACTGCGTCAAGATGCACGGCGACCAACTACATAACTCAATGACTCCAAGGTTAAACTAAAATTTGTTGAGAGACTTTCCACACACACAACAAGCTTTTTCAGGTATTGTACCGTATATACGTTAGATAAGTACACTATTGTTACTGCTTGAAATACATTTAACAGGAAGGTAAAGTCAGCTTTTGCAAGCTAATGGTAAGCTAATACACGTTTTGTAAAATTCTACAAATATCTCTTCGCATTTCGCTATCTTACCGTTCTGTCTGTTGAAGCAATAATCTGATACTTCTACACAGCCCTGGCTCCGTAAATAGGAACATAAAAGTGGCGACCACCGCTCGTGTCAACAAAGCCGTAGCACTACGCTGTGCTTCACAATGCATTTCGACATGTGAGGCTCTGTGGAGGACCGCGGAGCAATACTGTTTTGATTTGAGCTCAAAGTTGCAAGCAAGAATGACTCACCCTGCCTTTAACAACTGACATTATTACATTTGTAGACACGGGCCCTTAAACACTACAGACTTTCTCATTATGCGCGTCATGCACAGGAGGAATTCTGTTCTCGTTTAAAAAAAACGCATCACAACAGGAATACTGTATATTTAGTGCTGTGTGATGTAAACTAAGTATAGCTCTGTGTTGCAATGACGTTTGGAAGGCAGATCTGGGGAAATATTATTATATATAAATGTTGTTTAAAATAACCTTGTGTGGTTGTCTCCTAATTTTTTCCAGAGCTCTACGTCACTCCTTTTAACTACTTTTGCTTTCACACTGGAGTCCAAGGGAAATAGTTAGCATTCCGATACACTGTCCCGGTTTTCCAGGCTCTTCTGACGTACTTCTATCACCTCTGTGGCAGACACACGTACAGTATATCACCGGATAAAGAGACAGCACTAACGTGGCACCTGCTATGCCTGCCATGCTCCTGTGTGTCTCATATCCAGAGGGGCAAAAGAGGGGTCAGCCCAACTGCTGTACCTGAACAGCGGTTGGCGCTGTCGGCTTGCTCACCGATCTGTCTCATGTGCCAGTCTTCCCACAGTCCCTTGGCCTTCACGGCCGACTTGTCGTCCATGTTGACGTCTGGGGAGAGGTGGGTTGATCAGTGAGAAATGTAACTGTAATTTAGAAATTATGAAAATCGCTGCTAATTAAATCTGCACTCGCCCAGTAAATTGCATCAGCACTTGTGTCACTTATAAGATGAATTAGCCATTTGCAATTAGTACAATTAACAATAGGGGTTGGGCATCTTGCTAAGGCATGATTACGGGTAGGGCAACCACTTTTGGGGGATCAAAACCTAATCGCGCGTCAACGCCAAAGTTTAGAACGCGGTTCTATTTCTTGGGCGTCAAGCCATAAACATGCACTGAATATCTGCAGGTTTCTGAGCTCCTTCATCAATTTGACTTTACCTTTCAAACATTGCATTCCTTGACGCGCCGAAGAACGACGCGGCCAGTGGGCGGCTGCCTTAACCCCCCTAGCCACCATGTTTTTGTACTGCATGCCCTGAACACTATTCACACTCCTCATGAGTGGATTCATTATTTCCTGGTTGGTCATAGTGATAATCTTTCCTATAGTAGCTATCGGCACACTGTCTCACTTGTACACTCATTGTGAGTAGACCCAATTATAAATCTTAAAAAAGAAACAAACTGCAGCCTAATTAAGAGAAACACTGAAAGTAAATATTTAGGCAGGTCTTCACGCAGGTAGCCAATTCTGTGTGCCTCTGCGACACCATAACCCCCAATTTCCACCGCAGACGGGACATGGGCAGCATCGCAGACGCGTCGCTAACGCTACCGCCCAATAGAGACTTGGGGTTTAGGGCTACTATGCAGCAACATAGCATCGCTAACGCTAACAGACTCAGTGGGGTTTAGGGCTATTATGCAGCAACATAGCATCGCTAACGCTAACAGACCCAGTGGGGTTGAGGGCCGCTATGCAGCAACATAGCATTGCTAACGCTAACAGACTCAGTGGGGTTGAGAGCCACTATGCAGCAACATAGCATCACTAACGCTAACATACTCAGTGGGGTTGAGGGCCGCTATGCAGCAACATAGCATCGCTAACGCTAACAGACCCAGTGGGGTTGAGGGCCGCTATGCAGCAACATAGCATCGCTAACGCTAACAGACCCAGTGGGGTTGAGAGCCACTATGCAGCAACATAGCATCGCTAACGCTAACAGACCCAGTGGGGTTGAGGGCCGCTATGCAGCAGCATAGCATCACTAACGCTAACAGACCCAGTGGGGTTGAGGGCCGCTATGCAGCAACATAGCATCACTAACGCTAACAGACCCAGTGGGGTTGAGGGCCGCTATGCAGCAACATAGCATTGCTAATGCTAACAGACCCGGTTGGGTTGAGGGCCGCACCGTACCTGGGCCGGAGCTGGAGGCAGGGCGTGCGTGCAGGGCGATGTCCGGCTGCTGCCCGCCCCCCTGCGGCTGCTGCTGTTGATGTTGCTGCTGCGTGTGGTGGCCCTGCTGGGGCTTGGCCAGCGCCATACCATGCTGCCCGCCACCGCCTTCTGGTGGCGCGGAGGACACCAGCAGCGTCTGCTGGGAGGAGGAGGTGGTGGAGGAGGAGGAAGGCGGGGCGGAGGAGGCGGGAGGCAGGTGCAGCGGCCGGATCTTCTCGGCCATCAGCTGCTCCTTGATCTTGTTAATGAGCACCAGGTTATCCAGCTGAAAGGGTTAACGGGTCATGCTCAACAGAAAACAACCTCCGTGTGTGAATGCCACTGACGCCCGCCCGCCCACCCCCCAACCCTTGACCCTTGACCCTTGACCCTTATTGGAGCACCCCCCCGCCCCTATTGGGCCCCCCTCCCCTTCATCTGTGAGAAAGAGATTAGAAGGGGGTTTTATCCATTTTGGCTGGGAGGAGTATACACAACAGTGTGGGGTTTCTAAACGCCTGAAAGGACATTCACACATGGACTCAAAACGTCAACGATGGAGGCCAACTGGCCACTCAAGAGGACTGATTGTGACCTTACCTGGCTCGGCATGGATGGAGGCGGGGGCCAGAAATACGGGTTGTTGAACCGCGGCTCTGCCATCCTAAAGGGCGAAAGAAACTGATATTTGATACTTAAACATTTGAACATTGTATTAGATTTTTGTTTTACAGGACTGCAGTGCAAACCCCTCTCTTTATTTTAACTTTACAGTCACAATGGTTCTATAAATAATGGCTATTGTCATTTTAGCATGTTTTAAACAATTTAATGACAACTACGCTATAATGTTCATGGAAACCAATAGCCTATACACAAGTTTTCACTATGATGGTTATAAAATCTGTAAAATTAGAAGATAAATAACAGACTAATAAAAATCATCTTATTTGATCTTGACACGCTTTAATATATATATAATATATAATTTGTGTTAATCCTTATAACCATTCTAGGCTTTTATACAGTACCGTAGGTGTACGCCAAGGGTCAGGTATGTTAATGTTTAAAAACGCATAACGATCTGTCCACGCCAGACGTTTGCTATAAAGTTTATTACCAAGTACTGTTGTCCATCTATTTCTTTCTTCTGAGCAGTATTTCTTGGAAATTAGTGCAGGTCGCTGTTTCACGGAAAAAAATAAACAATGTAAAACTTTCCATCACCGTTGACTTTCAGATGTATCGCTTTTATCGCAATTTCATAGCCTACTACGCGATGCCCGGTTTGGCCCTCCCAGCGACTCAGACATTCTCGGACAGTTTTGTTATAATATTTCCAGACAAAAGAGAAACAAAAATGGCAGCCTTATTTTTATAAGGCGGGACGCCATATTCTGCAGACCCCAAAATTGGGAACATGAACATCTTGTGTGGGGAAATTGGGAACCGACGCGGACACAAATATGTGTTTATCATGTCAAAGGCATGAATGATTGTTTACGGCGAATTGCAGGTTTGAATAGCCCGGCCTCCTCACCTCTTAAAAAAACTGACACTTCCTATAACGACCATGCCTTGCAAAATAGCACGGAAATAGTCAAGATGCACGTCTGCCCATAAACATAATGCTAAACAACACGATCGATGCGTAAAGGTCCTAATGCAGCAGACACCGTCTCGTCCACGAGAAGTCGCTGACCGTCGCAACCGAAATTTACTTTGGATCATTTTTTTTTCACGTTCTGCAACTTTCTGACGAATCCAGGGACAGCAATTGCATTGTGTGCACAATGCACCCATTTCGGCGAACAATGCTTATTACATAATTGTAACATAATACAGACACGAAAAATACTTGCAAATACCTTATGCCCTGGTTGCAGATACTGTCTTGCGAGTAGAGCTATATTATAAAAGGTTGATGTTCTCTCTGTCTGCCTCCAATC
The DNA here is from genome assembly GCA_027564635.1 of Typhlichthys eigenmanni. Lineage (NCBI taxonomy): Eukaryota > Metazoa > Chordata > Actinopteri > Percopsiformes > Amblyopsidae > Typhlichthys > Typhlichthys eigenmanni. The sequence goes on from JAODUK010000022.1 coordinate 695,251, forward strand.
GGACCACCGCTTCCGGGTCGCTTTGTTCACTTCTGGGTGCCGGAGGCTCGGCGACAGAATGTTTCTACATTGTATGTGGAGTTTGTCCCATATACGATATATTTAAGGCCCGTCCATCCATAACAGTAGTCTACCGTATACTACTGCATATTACATTCTAGATTCGACTAAACTGTCATGTATGAATCAACATTGGCTTATATTGTACACCCAATGTGCCTCAAATAAACATTAAATGAATCATTCGCCTAATGTGTGTATTATTTGACTATTTAAATATATGTAAAATCACAAATGTAGGCCCTACCCTACATTTATTGAAATAACGACAGTGCTGAACCTGCCTAATATTTTCTGTCAATATCTCACCATGTAATAATCGGATAGGAATTGAGTGACGTATTTCGTGATAACTGGAGACAGCTACAGGCGTCACAATATGGAGATCATGAGGTAGTGTTTTTTGTGATTATGATAAGTTTCCTGTTCTGTTCATAATCCCTTTGAAGGACATCGAGTGCTGCTGTCATTTATTTATACAACCTACACGCTAGACATTCCTCTGACACCGTGGTAGATGCTACTATGAATAGTAGCGTATTTGGGACAATAGCTTACAAATTGATTTAATATGACATCAGTGAGAGTTTTTCTTTTTTTCTTAAGTTGACAAATACTTATAAAATATTTAATGAAATTATTTTATTATTTGTTTTTTCCTTCTTCAAATTAAAGAAACTAACACATGGCTGTTTGACTTAAATCGCATTAAGGGATATTTCATTCAAAATGTGGTTTGTGTTGGTAAGTAATTTGTATTATATTTATATTATAACATTCATTAGGACACATTGCTCTGTCTTAGTAGAACTTGTATAAGTAGCTATGTAGCCTAATACATTGTTTTCTGAACCACAAAAATGAGTGAAAACATGGTTGCAAGCATACGGGATAAGAAAACATGTCTGTTTAATTACTAGAGGAGAATTCGCATTCAATTCTTAGCCTATCTGTCATAATGTCACTTGCACACATACAGAAAAAGTTTAGTTGAAAAACAAGATGTACAAATACAATAATGACAAACAAATCCAGTGTTGATGCAATGATAAATTAGTTATTCAAAAGTGAAGTTGGTGTGGTGTCCCATATGGCTTGAAGCTTTATGGTTTTAAATCGCCTAACCCACTGTTTAATTCCTGTCAGATATGGCCTGTGACACTATCCCTCGTTGTTACTGGACAGAGCTGCACGAAGGAAATTCTAAGAACTCAACCTGAAACATGTTGTAAACAATGTCCAGCTGGTAAGTTGACATAGGTAACCATTACACACCCAGAAACCGCCATTGTGAGGATGATGATGGTTATTACATCACAGGTTATCTATCATTATTGTTTGATTGTATATTTAATTTCATTTTACCATTTTATCCTTTTGTTTTTCTTCAATTAAGCAATTTCAGCTGCAACCTCTATGTGAAAGGTTCTCTATAAATAATGTTTATTATATATTATTATCTATTGATTATATAGTGTTTTTATGTTTGACAATTAATAATCCTACATTCAAATCTCTGAAACTTAATTATATTGTTCTACTCTTTTCCAGGTTATCATAGAGTGAAAACCTGTGATGGCACAGAAAATACATACAAATGTGAAATATGTGTTAATGGTTCCACATACACAGATGTATCAAACCATTTGGATAGGTGCCTATTATGCAAAAACTGTCATGGTAAGTCAATTTTTATTTTATTATTATTATTATTATTATTATTATTATTAATGCATTGGTTTCATTAATACAATAAACTATATAATAATAATAATAATAATAATAATAATAATAATAATAATGTAGTAATAATAATAAAGAAATTTGGCCCTAAAATAGAAAAATCTGGTTATTAGTCTGACATTTCTTGAAGCAACATTTTTCATTGAGTAGACTACTGTCTTATTTAAGATTAATTTTGAATAAACATATTTTGGGTATAAGCTATCAAACAAAACATTTAATGTCTACACATTTCTCCAGTTATTGAACATTGAAGATTAGCATACATTTTTTAACAGAATTATAGAGTATCTGATCAAAACAAAATGTAAGATTGAAATCACATGCACATTAGACAAAAGTTTAACAAACATTAAGAAAAGTTTGACATAAAAACATCTATTTTGCTGCCATTTGTGGCTGATTGAGAATTTACGTTTTGACTACTTATTCATTAAACATTTCCCTTTGCAGTTCTGTTGTTATATTGTTGTCCAATTGCATCAGCAACATACAGGTAGTGATATTTTTGCTTCAAACAGCAGTGCTTGGTTTCCCAGAGTGGAGAGGCAGTTGTTATCATGATATGCCCATTGTCTATTGTCCTATAGCTATTGTCCATACTCTCTCAGGTTACAGATGACACAACACTACACTTTACTGTATTGTGTACTGGAAATCATGTTCGTTAATGCCGGCAGGTTACTTTATAGTCAGGATTAAAGGAGAATAATCATTGCTTGTTTCTTCCCAGATGGAGAGATGGTGAATAAGGGCTGTGTTATTGACAGCGACACAGTGTGTGCCTGCAAGCATGGATACTACCAGCGGCGTAACAACGAGAGAGATAAATCCCTACACTGCATTAGCTGTCCAGGTAAATGTGATCATGCTAGGTAATGTCGGAGGAATCGACAATCGCAGGATGGAGTGCTAGTTGTGATGATCACAACTATATACATTGTGTATGTGTGTGTATATATGTGTGTA
>JAODUK010000022.1:698122-710290 GCA_027564635.1 Typhlichthys eigenmanni
TCTCCCTGCTCCAACACACCTGATTCTAATGAATTGGTATTTTGAAGCCTGATAACAACCCAGTCATTAGAATCAGCCCTGACTTAGAGAGTCATCAATAGAACTCTATGGGAGAAGTACCAGAGACATTATATAGAGGGGACAGACCTCTTAGGGAGTCCTCAATAGAACTCTATGGGAGAAGCACCAGAGACATATATAGATATTATAATGGCTGAACCTTAACCAATAACCACAATTAGCCAGTTGTGATTGTACTGACAGCTGCACATGCGTTGTATAACTTGCGGAGAAATTGGGAAAAGGCTTTTTTAACCTTATTTTGGGGCCAAGGCACGTAAGGGTTTAAAAAAAGATTTTTTTTTATCAGGTGTCTGCCAATTATATATATTTATAGTTATAATAATATAATATGTGTAGCATTTTTCTGTGGATAGTACGGTTGTTTATAGCCTATACAGTATATTTTACATCATGTCGCCCAGTATGAGTCTACAGTATATTTGTTTCAGGCATGAAACAGATCAGAAACCCAAGGTAACAAATGATGACATGAGATGTCTCTCCACAGAAATCTTCACCATGTTCTGTCAGAAGATATTCATGTCCGTTCCAGAGGAAAAAGACAAGCCCGAAGCCACCAGCAGCTGAACTGTCTATCGGGCGCTCCGGGTTGATGTCACCATGGCAACATTATCAACACGGCTTCTTCGCTCGTCCACTGCTGCGCTAGTCTTGCTGAAAGTGAGCTTCACGTGAATGTATGCTCGTGCACATAGTGGTGTTTAGGTCTACTTTTAACCAGGTCTAGACTGTAGCCCCCCCTCGAGCCTCCGTTACGGTAACAATTGATGTGTAAATATAACACCTCACTATTTTGTCCTTCATTCATTACTAAACAATTCATTTAGTGTGTGATGTTTTGATATGAAGGGCTGATACAGTAACCTAACATATCAACCTTGAGCTAATGAGTTACAGTAAATTTAGCATACTATAGTGGTCTTAATTACTATTATACATGTTAATTAGTAGGTAAACAGTATACTATACTTATTAACTTACAGCTAGTTAACTAACAACTACTACTACTACAACTTGTTATTGACATAGTTAACAAATTTAGATATTATACTACTAGCAGCTACAGTACAGAAATAGCAAACACTATAGGACTAGTAAAAGCATGAGTTGGCCCAAATCAGATGACAATGATGAATAAGATAGATACTGACATATAATGTATACATTTAGCTAATTGCCCCAGGAGTGAAATAATTAAATAACTGAACTATTAAAACATTTTAAAATAACATTTCATATAGGCTGTAAAACCCATTTGTGATTTCCACCTTTGATACATTTTTGCTATTTGGTATTTAGTGTGTTTGTCAAAACCTCAATCTGAGCTGCCCTTTACAAAAGCACATTCATTCCAAGTGAAGTTGTAGGGTTAAACGTGTTTTGATGTGAGGCCTTAAAACTAGGAGGCAGTTCATTTCTGAGATCAGCGGTGCGTTCAAATTAACAAAGGCAAACGTTCATGAACATACAGTAGTCAAACAGTTTTACGTCTTCTTTGAGATGGCTGCAGATGTTTGCAAACACACACAAACTGAATGAGGGCAAGCACACATGGACGCTGAACTAAGGATTACAATATACTGATAATGTGTAATGTCTACTCAAAACGTTTCAAGCTTTAAAGTTCAAAGAAAACGTGTTCGCCTTCCGCGTTCGCCACGAATTTGAACGCACCTCGGGTGTACTTCTGTTTACTGGTTACTGTTTACTGCATACGCCAAGTCTTGGCATGCCTCTGTGACACCATCCTCTTTGTGTAGATCTTCCACCACCATCTGACAGTTAATACCAGCAGCTGACTGTAAGGCAAACAATCTGCCAACAACGTAACGGCCGTATTTATCAAGGCTCAGTGTTTTGTATTTTGTAACGCGAGTATTTATTACGTAGTGTTAGTGTGCCCGTGTCATACTGTAGTAGTGCATAGTGTTGTTTTTCATTGTTATTCACTTGCTGCATCAGACCAGAATGAATGTTCAGATGTTTTTTAAAAGACACGCTCATCGATTGTCTTGAAGCAGGCATCTGTCAAGAGACAAGAATGTTGTTTTGGTTTGAAAACCATGCCTGGGCAGAGAGGCTCCTAGCCTCTCATCCCATCCACCAATCTTACACGTGCTCTGTTAATAAATTAATAAATGCATACATGTGTGGTCGTGGGGTACCTATGGGTCTACATGGGAAACAAGTGTATATCGCTGTTTGGATCATTCTTTACTTTCTAAGAAGTAATTTGTGGTGTAAATGTAATTGGTTGTGTAAAAACGTTGTTAGCACAAGCTGGGGGGAAGAAAACGTGTAAACAGTGAATGACCTGGTGGTGGGTAGATACAGGTGCTATACAGTAAATGCTGCAGTGAGCAACATAATGTTAGATGAGCTGCTTATTAAACCCTTTATGAATGAACTTAATACTTATTTGACATCACACAGTACATTTCTTAATAACAAGAAAGCATACAGTACATGTTTCATAATAGTAGGCCTACAGTAAATACATCGCTTGCACAAGAAAATCATTCAAATTATATTTTGTGGCAAAATAATGAAATGGTGAAACACTTGTCTTGTATAAACTGTATCTGTGTATCCGTAATGCATTTATGTGTATTACTTGAAGTTGTGTGAAAAACATTTATTTTTAATCAGAATCAGGATGTAAAGTACCTTTTATGAACTATTATAGCTATTAAACGCCAGTGTTGTGGCAGGTACATGAATCATTAAACTATTTTTGTTCAAATATGATGTCTGTTTGTGTCAAGAAGATAATCAAAACAGATTAGATTAATTGTATTAAAATTAATACTATTACACTGCCGACCAAAATATATATATATATTTTTTATTCTAGGGGCAGGAATTTAAACATTGTGTTTTATAGTGTGGTGTTTGTTTACATTAACTTTTATCTTCACAGTATCCAGCACATGCTTTTAGCCAAAGCAGTTATTGTAACAATGTCATCGGGGTGATAGCTGATCAAAAACTCACTGGTTCAGTTGTTCGAAGCCCTCACAGTGTCGAGGTGTCCTTGAGCAATACACCTATGGTCAAGTGTCTCCTTGCACGGCTGACATCACACACAGTAATCGGTGTATGACTATGAATGAGGCAAATAATGTAACGCGCTTTGGATAAAAGCTTTATATATAAATACAGCCAATTTACCATGACAACTGACATACAATATCTACCGCAGTGGCGCATCATAGCAAAGTAGCCTATATGTTTCATAGAGTGGGAAAAAAGGGGCTAATATTTGTCCAGGTTCTTAAAGTGGCCTCTGGAAGTTTGTAATGTGTGCCTCATGCCACTAGGGGCATCAGCGCTGTCTTCCATACGGGTGCCTAGAAGAACAGCGCCACCTGGTCTCACGATAACACACATGAAGTCTGTGTGGAGGTGCATTGGCCTAATACAGCCTATGCTTCAATTACAAGGCTGACCAGAACGGACTGCAGTGTACTTTAAAGCGCAAACATGCACTTTGAACACAGCAATAACGATCACACCAACCTATCACGTGTTTCGGTGTTACTCTTTATGAAAGGTCTCTTGTATCCCATTATCAATGGAGCACGTTGTGTCTGAGCTCGCTGGCTGCCAGACAGTGATGGTGGTGATAACTGAGCCGTGGGCTGAGCTGACAACACACTTCATATCCGCATGAGCAGGAAATGAGAGACGCAGATGGAACCCAGGGGAGAATATTAGTGATGGGAGATTGGACAGGCGACAAACCAATACGCCCATTTCACAGCTGTCGTAGGGCCGTTTGATAGGTTCTAACAAATGGAAAAAGCATAAAACGGGGTTCAAATAATATAGCCACACGCAAATTATGTTAGCCTATATGAAAAGGTATGCGCAATGAATGATTTGGCATGTTAGGCTATACATACAAATTGTATTGGCTACATTTTTAAACCACACTCAAGTGAGATTATAATTTTTTTTTTTTTTAGAGGAATCCAAGGATGGAGATGTAACCTATTTGTGCATACACCACTAGGTGGCAGACAAACTGCTTTCTATGGTAAATGCATAGCATTTAGCAGGCAAAGCTTCTGTCACTGAGATTCTATTACAGTGTTCAATTGTTATGCTCTACGATTATTGCTGTAATTTGTGTGCCATTGGAATATCCTTCTCGCTCGATGGGACCCAAACAGAACAAAAACAATACTGCAGCTTTGAAAGTGGTCTCAAAGTAGCATATTTTCGACATAGCCATCAAAGTGAGTATAATTTAGTCAGTACGAAAAATGTTAAGGCGGGAAACAAATAGTACAATACCAAGTACCGTATTTATTCTGTACCACCACCTAACTACACTGGCCTGGCACAGTATGTACATCAACAGCATAAAACCAGATCAAAAAATAACTCACCAAAATAACCAGTAGAGGGAGACAGAGAGCCTTCAGACGATGTTGATCAGAAGCAGTAAACGTATATTTTTTAGATATGTCAAATTTAATAATCAACACACACTGAATGACGACCAACACAGATACATACATACATACATGTATCGCTTTTGCTCTCATTTTATAATAGGCAAAATGCTATGCTGATCAGCTCCAACACACCAAATAATTGTGATTTTTATGTTAATAACCTCTTCTGGCCTAATTGCTAATCATGAGTAATGCATGTCTCCTGTTTAACTGTTTTGGGACTGTAATTAACCGATGCGCTGTCACTGTGGGAATAATGGGCCATGAAAATACAGTAGGCTGTTTAGGTATGTTCTTGCTCTACGTTCAAATTGACTCTAGGGGGCACTGTATCGCGGTGTTGTTGGTTGAGAGAGGATGTGGAAAATGTGTGGTGGATGATACATTCCATTTCCATTCTACCTTTAATCCAACTGTAAAATGCAGCTTTTCTTCATTGTCAAACAAACAAAACCGTCACCAGCTACATCAACTGTTAAAATGTCACAATTTCAACTGAAGAACACAGGAAGCCACAGAGGGGAAATGCAATCGGATTCACCATTTTATAAGTTGATATGCCTTTGCTAACTTGGTAGTTAATCTAAAAAAGAATACATGCAAGTGCACAATGAGATCTGTAAGCATCACTATTTGCACCTATAACCACCTACGCTAATATGGTACGTGAGAACAGCCACTTAGTCACTAACAATAAATGTAATAGGCCTACTGCCAGAGAAGAGCAAAATGGACGCTTTACCCAATGTGATTCATGCTTGGAGAATGTCACATTCTCTTGTAATCTCCACATCTCAGCGGTTTACAAGATGTTCTCTGTCCAAAATGTAAATCACTCGTGTCAAGTATCTAATGCAAGATCACCATACAAAGCCATATTGACAGGAAGTGGTTTTTATGTAAGCTGTCATACAGTTGTGATACAAAGAGCAGTGTGCCCAAATAATGTGAGGCAAAAACGTATTTCTCCACTTAAAACATTTTATTACAGACAAAAAAAAACAAAATAAGCATTTGAGATGCAAAATTAATCTAATGCCGGCGCACTGCCAATGCACCAACAAGCAATGTAAAAATATGTATTACTCAAATAATCATGTTATTTGATCAATAATAATAATAATAATAATAATAATAATGAAAACCCTGATGAAAAAGCCAAGACATTACTTCATATCTTTCATAAATAGATGTGAAACCTGCGATCAAATTAAATTAGAATGACCATATTGTAAAACATGATATTCAACATAACAAAATGGGCTTCTCATCACTGGCTTGACAGGTAAAAGAAGAACATTTGGCAGGTTTATACACAAAATTAAAATATCAAGGCCATTCCTTCATAAATGAACTCCTGCTACAGTGAAAAACAAAATAGCTTAAGAATAAATGCTTTACGTTTTTGTCTTCACAAAAAAAAAAAAAAGATAAAGATGTTCAACACAAGTCTAAAACACCGAATAAAACTAGTCAAAAACTCTTAAAACCCACTGTTATGTTTTTTTTTTTCTTTTTTTTTTTCTTTAGTAACATTTCACATTTAGCAACTTTTTTAATTTTTTTATTCACCTGTACAAGTGGTGTTGGGAATTAACGAGGAGTTTGGGTGGGGGTAGGGGGAGCGGGTGGTTATACGTGGGGCTGGTCACTAAGACCAAGGGAGAGGATCTAAAGGAGAGGTTTCAACCTTTGACCTCTACAGTTCAGTCACGTCCTGAGGCCATGTGCCGAGAGACATCTCTCACTGCCAACGTTTCGCCAGTAAAGGGAACCAGGGGTACAGCCGTCTCTCTGGTTTCCGGGAGAGAATTAACATCAGTGAACACGGTTTTAAACACAAGTTTTAGTGTGTGCATTTTCCTCACCGAATCCCCTCCCCACACGAAAACCATGTTGCCAAAACGAAAACAACTTAAAAAGAAAAGAACAAAAGCAAGGAGCCACCGCTAAATACACACTTATGGGGAGCCATTTTGGTGATATTTACAATCACTCTTGTGAGAAAATAAAATATGTGTTCTTTGCAAGGCGCTAGAATGTTTCAGAAAGGTTCTGCGTGTGTTTAGGACACTTAGTTGTAAGTTTTTGCTCCGCAATTATTTTGGGGATTTCAGTCTTTGCCAAAGTTATCCACCGCTGCTGAGGAGAAACTGTTAGTTTTCCAACTAGGACGCCTAAACATTACGTTTGCTTAGAGCATTTTATTTCTCCACGAGGACAGTTCATGGCGAACCAGAGTAAAAGACTGTAAAAAGGAAAAATATCTTTAAAGAAAAGAAACCTTCAAAACAAAACAAGAAGACTTCAAGTCCATGTATGTTGGAGCGAGCTTATAGCTCACTGCCCCCTGCCAAAAATAAACAGAAACATAAAGTTTGCAGATAAGGGGGTGGGATACGGGGAGAGGGGGGGAGGGGGGGGGGGACGCAAGAGCCTCGGGCTGTCCCGTCTTCTCTAAGTGCTTGGCAAATAAGTAAGGAACGTGTAGCAGTCTTTGGGATTTTAAAAATCCATAAAATAAAATAAAAAGGAGAAAGACAAAATGGTGGAGAAGCAGATACATTGGTGACGTTATGGTGGAAAGCTCCCTGGAATCTGACATTTTGGAGGTCCTTCAGCTTCAAGTGAGGTAGAGAGGCTTGTCACGAGATCCCATGCCGGTGCTGTGGACAAATGTCAAGATTGTATCAATTCATGTGTGGAAAGACGAAGACAGATACTGTACTGAATCTCCACATGCGTCTACGTGAGGCCTTGTTTGGCTTTTATTTATCCCTTATTCAATCAGCTAGTATAACTGGGCCTTTTCTTTCAAGGGGCACCTGTCCAAGAAACATCACTACAAACAATGCACATGAACACAAAGATAATGAAAAAGTGCCAGAAAATACATACAATACTCATAAGATAAGATAATAAGTCCTTATTGTTATTGTACCAAACACAGAACGAAATTCTTCTCTATCTCATTCGCGTTTTATTTTACATGGTCTTCTGTCTGGCCGCATGGCAACTATCTTTGTAGTTATTCGGGCTAACATGATCAGGCCACTATCTACTATATACTATATACTATATCTACTGCAACTGACCAGCTAACGTGTGTATTGAACATACATTCAACCAGTCTTGGTCACTAAACTATATTGGAATATAATTATAATTAAATAATCAAACTATATTAGAATCTAATTATTTTAAACTATACCAAGAAAATGAATGAGACAAAAACCCACAAAAGTGGGGGTTTGTTCCTTTATTTAAAAAAGAAAGAATTGCACTGCACCGTATATATGTCATAATAGCAATATACAGTATGAAATAATCATATAGAACTAACTGTAAAATGCCTGTAAAAACTGCAATCATCTCATTAGATTACATTAACATAATGTTCTAGTACATGTATCTCACACTGTGGCTAGCAACAGTATTGCTATTTTCGCTTTTTTAAACCTAACCATGATCTCATTCGACCTTCAGGTTCAAAATAGCATCTGCCACAAGACTTGGAATAGTAACACCAAGTTTCAGGTGGGAGACAAACACAACACTCCCCTTTGTCTGCTCGAATATCTTAATTCAATAACACAATGTGTGCCGGGCAAAAACAATACCAAACTTAATTGCATGTCACACTTTATCCAAGTGTTGTTCTGTTCCCGCTTTACCCTTTCAATTTCAAAGGGACGCTTCCTGACGCTCTAGCAAGGATATCACAGTTTGTGATTAATATTGTCTGTCTTTAAGTGTCTAAGTGAAGTGGTTTAGAGCAACTCATTTGGAAAAATGAATAACTAGAATGTCAATGACAAATATCTATTGTTCTCCCAAAAGGATGAGAAAATCTCCTTATTTTTTTAACACTATGATCTGAAAATATAATTGTCTCAACAGCAAGAACATCGTATCCCATGAGAGCTGTATTCACTTCTGGCTTATTAAATTCTGTATGTTCCTGTCGGTGTTCTGACGATTTTTGCTACCCGCCGAATTGTGCTTCATCAACATACTGCGCATGCACACAGCAGTGTTAATACGTCATTTTCGTCATGCTTGAGACAACGTCCATAGATTTTTGCTACCGTCATCAGCCTTTATAGCTAGTACTGTTAATGCATATTTTTAGCAAATTCATAAGGCTTCTTGTCATTTTACTTCTTATATCTTACTTAAAATATTATTCGATTAATGTTTTTTGCCAGGTTGTAATTTATCATTTGTATATTTACGTACGGTCAGAGCTCTGTGGGCCCAGTATATTATATTATATTTCCCACACGAAATGTTTTAGTATATCTGTCAACAATATCCTTAGCTCCCATTGGTAATCGCCTCAATCACGTCGCCTGAAATTTAGATTCGTTTATCTCTGATTATCCATTCAGCGTCACCGAACATTATTCGTTGCTTCAAGTCGCTGAATCTTATTGACGTGGTCTCTCGTCGCTGCATTGCTGTTAGTAGTCGCTCGCAGCGTAGCCGGAGCATTAGTGGATCCGCACGGATTCGACGCAGGAACATAAATCAGGCTTGAGACTGACGTCGGAACGGAGTGGGGCTCTCACCTGCAATGGTTGGGTCCACAGTCCCTGTTGCAGTACTCGCCATCCCAGTCAGGGTTCTGGCCATGCACGGGGTTGGGCGCCCCTGGAGACTGGGAGCCCCCAACCCTGCTCTGGTAGTCAGCCTGAATGTGGGTGAATCCCTGCGGGAGAGCAATGCAAGAGTATAGCATTAAGAACATGTCTGCACAGTGCCCACACAGACCAGACAGGAATCAGCCAGAGCAAATGAAACATGAGCGCTGAGATGAATCTGGTTCCTTTGTTACAGTGGTATTAATGTAGTAACGTTATTTTAGGAAAGAAACCAATAATTAAATAAACTGAGATGTCCAGTTAGTCAGTCTGAAGGCCTGTGATTGGCCCATCTTCCAGGCTTGGTGGAAATCTTTCTGAATGGGAGGGTGACCAGAGAAATATCCAAAAGTAACCAAAATAAATGGACCCCCTCTTTGGCTAGGCCCAAGGCCCCAAGCCCACTTCTATATTTTCTATAACAGGCACCTGGGTAACAAACTCTAGGATTTACAGTACCCTGCAGTACTGTATACATACTGAATATAAGTGTTCAGTCAACTCCTTTTGTAGTGTTATCGATTTTGGTTTGCACTGTGTGAAATCAATTATGGGAATCGTTATGTATGGTAATCATGGATGATAACAGACAAGCGTATAGTGTATAGTTTGAAGGAGCCATACAACCATATCAGGTAACTGTAAAATACATAGATTTACACGAGTATTACACGAGTATTAACAGCAGTTTGATTAAATGATGGTAAAATGTATCTTACTGTAACATTTGAGACGAGAAACCAATCAAATGTGCTGTAAACTTACTGAGTGAAACACAATTGTTTCACATGAAATGTACAGTATTTCTCAAAGAAACACTGAGCAGTTCTTACTGTAAAGAAACACTAGCGGTGGTCAAACTGATTTTGGGTATTCAGTCAATTGGAAAAGGTGCTTAAAGTGGTGATGGCAAAAAACTGGATGATTGAGCTGATTTGAGTCGTCAGATTTTACCACAGACATAGAAACACACAAATACGTTAAAATGGTAAAATACCAAAACGATGTTACTAAAAAATGTAATAAATAAATATATAAATAAATACAAACATAAATACAAACAAATAAATCAATTAATAAATACAAACACATTAATAATTAAATACTTAAATAAACGAACACATTTATAAAATATCTACCGGGTAAATAAATGAATAAAACATAATAAAACAAACAGTTGGGACCGACCTGTTGGCTGAGCGGAGGGGAATGCAGGCCCATTTGGTGCGAGATGATTGTTTGGGGCTGCTGCATTCTTATGGGCTGGCCCAGCAGGGGGCCCTGGTGCAGGGAGAGCTGGGCGTGGGGGTGCAGCGGCGGGCTGATCTGGAAGGGGGGCGCGGCCGGCGGCGAGGCGCTCAGGCTGGCCGGCAGCATCTGCGACTGACTCAGGGTGCGGGCCAGGGCGTGGCGCGGCGGCCCGGCGAAGCTCTGCAGGTCGGACAGCGGGAAGGAGCCGGGCGGGGGCGGGGCCGGCGCCGGGGGTGATGACAGGGGGCCCAGGTACGGGGAGGAGGACTGGGGGGGAACCCCGTACAGGGGCTGCTTGGGGGGCAGCAGGTGGGGCGGCTGACCGCCATGCTGGACACTCTTTGGTTCGGGGTCGTTGTACGACTGTGCGCACGCACACACACACAGAGACACACACACACACACAGTGAGACACACACACACACACACACGCACACGTTATTATTTAGTTTACAGCTCAAAAACACCATTTAGGGTGCAGCTACACTTTAATATTTGTACGCACACCAAGTCGCTTTGGATAAAAGCTAAATGACCAAGTTGTGATTGTTTTATGTGGCTCTATGTCTAACGGTTGTTGCCGTGGTATTCTGAATCAACCCTCCACCTATCATTCATTACAATAACACATCAATAATTCATCCGCCGTGGCTCATATTGCACACGTCCTAGCCCGTACACATAAACCACAGTGTCCATTTTACCCCACGACTGGAAAGGCCATGAACAGCATTACGCCATTTGTCACAATACCCCCCCCCCCCCCCCCACCCCTCCAGCACATATATTTCAGGACAGGATGGGAGTCATTTAAGGTTGAAACCATTGCATTTCTGACATGTAAAATGGCTTTCGGCCGACTAACACGTGCTGAAGTAGAGAAGGTGTTGCACTGCACGCTGGCTGATCGACAACTATCTCCACCAAATGGGAACGTCCGGTGCTGAGAAATTAATAAAACGTGGAAGTGGAGTGCCAAACCCTGCAGTTCATAGAACGGCCACAAAAAGTATTAGTCTCTCTAGCTAGTCTCCATATTCATCACAACTGTACGGGGGTGAGTTATTTTAAAACTAGGGCTGGACCAGAATATTTGACTATTCGGGTATTCGTTTGTGTATGTATTCAAGTTCAATTTTGGGATTTGAATATTCTATTTTTAGTTATTTGGATGCGTATTTGCTTTGATTTTCTCTGTTAAAAAAAAGATATCGGTGTCTTCCATATTCCATTGGTTAATCCTACACACTAATCAACACATCTGTGACAACTATCAGGTCTGTAAGAAGAGAGATGGGGTGTAACTTGAACAGATTTAGTAGCGCTCCTATTCGTTCAATTCAGTTGTCAATCAATCTCAGATTGCAGAGGTTATTTTCATGTCCCAACAAGCCCCGCTAACATGCAGACGAGTATGACTGAATATGGAAGGTTACGTCTACAGGCTATTATAGGACATTTTTGCAACAGCAGTTCGCTAGTGATCACTACGGAAGCGTGGAATCTTAAAAAATGGCATTCGCGCCGTCTCTAGTATCCCGTTGTATGGAATATGGGGCAAAGGGGGGTGTTACAGGCGGAGTGAGGTACTGCAAAGATGGCGATGGCCAGAGCCAGCACAGCGCTTTCTTGAGAAAAGCTATGGGTGACGTCACGGAGGGTTTGTCCATATATATATATATATATATATATATATATATATATATATATATATATATACACACACA
>JAODUK010000022.1:729304-739954 GCA_027564635.1 Typhlichthys eigenmanni
AGAGATAGGGAGGGAGAGAGAGAGAGAGAGAGAGAGAGAGAGAGAGAGAGAGAGCGAGAGAGATAGAGTGAGAGAGAGAGAGAGAGGGAGAGAGAGAGAGGGAGAGAGAGAGAGAGAGAGAGAGAGAGAGAGAGAGAGAGAGAGGGAGAGAGAGAGAGAGGAAGCTAGAAACGATAGAGAGAGGAGATGATGAGAGAGGAGGAGGCAGGAGAGTAGAGGAGAGGAGGGGAGAGTGGAGGAGAGATAAGGAGAGGAGAGGAGGGGAGAGGAGGGGAAGGGAAGGGAGAGGAGAGGAGAGGAGAGGAGAGGAGGAGGGGAGAGGAGAGGAGAGGAGAGGAGAGGAGGAGGGAAGAGGAGGGGAGGGGAAGGGAGAGGAGAGAGAGGAGAGGAGAGGAGAGGAGAGGAGAGGAGAGGAAAATGAGGGAGGGGTGAAAACAAATGATGTGAATCCCTCATTGTTCTTTCTCTGTGCCCTCATTCCAGTCAGGGTAATAAGAGAACATTGTGATTTACTGTCAGCGAAGCGCAAGAGTGCATCACAGAGAATCCACTGCGGCAGGGGCCATTAAAATAGATTTAACTTCCCACAGTATTAGGCCAGATGTCTACACTTCTATTATATTTCAATCAGCCATGACCTTGGTATCCATATGATGAGGAAGATCACTGGTGGGGAGAGAGAGAGAGAAAAAAAGAGAGAGAGAGAGAGAGAGAGAGAGAGAGAGAGAGAGAGAGAGAGAGAGAGAGAGAGAGGAAAAGGGGGAGGAGGAAAAGGAACACCAATAGAAAACCAATGGAAATATCAAACTACTTAGTCTATCCAAATCCCTAAGCTCTACCAAGCTGCAAGAATATATATATATATTTAGAGGCCGATCCCGAAATAGAGCTGTGGTTTTAAGTTCTCTTAAAAGTTTATGAATCATTGAGTGCACTTTCAGTGCTGATAAGATACTGTTTTTGTGGGATTTTCGTATTTTGCATTTCTCATTTAGACCTTGTGGATGTCGTCGAGTCAAGAGGGTGAAAGTAAGGAGCACGTGTTTTTTTTAAGCTTCAGGTATCAAGCCACACCATGAAAGATTAATTTGCCTTTTGAAATGCCTCATTCATTGCCCTTCCCTTTCTGAATCAAGTCTTTAATTTAATGAAATGTTAACATCTTAACATCTCCAGCTGCATGGAAGAGCAGAGGTCATTGCAGATGCAACTATGTGATTGTTGTTCTATTTCAGACAGAGATCAATGGTAATTGCACTTATTAGCTGACATGAACTGACCTACATGAAGAACTAACAATCTCTCTCACTATTGGAGTGGTGGGGAAGAGATTTTTAATTTGTTTATTTCAGTGGAAATAAACAACACAAAAGGTATGGAAATTTGTGTTTGGTAGATTATTTTATCATACATTGTTGTAACAATGTTTATAGCAATACATCTTACTTTATATCACTGGAAAGCCTGAATTATTGATATTTTTAATGGTGCCATATCTGTAAGGAACATGCATTTGTGGGATGAGCAGTAGAGCTGAGCATGTGGGTTGTGCCCATGAAAAATGTGCCCAAATCTTCTCTGACAATTCCAAACAGCTTTTCTTTGCTGTTGACTCTTTTTTGGTGGATTAGATGATTGAAGTCTGAAGAAACAAGATATATTGGTAATTTAACAATGTATTAATTTAACAGGAGCGTCAGTAGCGTGTGGTAGAACCACACACAGCCACAACAGCTTGACACCTCCTCCTCATGCTGGTCACCATGGTCACACACTGCTGTGGGATGGCATCCCATTCTTCAGCCGGCATTAGTAACAAGTCAGCCAACGCCATTGCCGCTTGTGGTTTGCTTAAAGGTGGCGTAAGGGATTCTAATCCAATGCACTTTTTGTCAAGATCAGCAAATAATATGAGGTGTGCCTATAAAACACTCGGCCCTGAATGCCTGTCGAAATTGGGGGGCGGAGCTTCTGCGCCAGCACCGAAGAGAGAACTGTGATTAGTTAGATGTTAAGTTCAAATATCAACAATGTTTCTTCAGCATCGATTACTCGTACTTGCAAACCTCCCATTTTGGGACGTATTCTACAGTACAACTCTTCTCTTTATTTTAGACTATACTGTATGAATACTCTTCATACAGTATATGAAGAGTATTCATACAGTATATGAAGAGTATTCAGTCGTGACGTCAGAGCAGAATTAGTGATATAGTGATCTGGTGAGTTCCGGGATGTTTTGACTCCAATCACCACAGGAAGGACTACTAAGCATGTGTGCGAGCGCGTGCACACACACACACACACACACACACACACACACACACACATGCATTCGCATGCATACAGTAGACCCCACACAAGTCTATGTCAATAAAGATAATTTCCTCAGCGTTGCCAAAAAGCTCATCGTTTCATCACGTTCATTTTTCATCTGTTTGCTTGCAAGGGGGTGTAGATGGAAATACTTAATTGTGTGTGCGCATTTGTGTGTGTGTGTGTGCGTGCGAGCGTGAACGTGTGCACGTGCGCGCGTGTGTGAATGTGCATGCACCATGCGTGTTTGTGTATGCGCTGGAGGTAATAGGGACACATTGTGAGTCACCGTTAAATAACGATGCCTTTTCACACCTTGGGCGGCGATGCCAGGGTACACCTGACTAAGAGAGAGAGAGAGGGAGAGAGGGAGGGAGAGAGAGAGAGAGAGAGAGAGGGAGAGAGGGAGAGAGAGCAAGAGAGAGAGAGAGAGAGAGGGAGAGAGGGAGGGAGAGAGGGAGAGAGACAGAGAGAGAGAGAGACAGATACAGTACAGAGAGAGAGGAGAAGGGGGGAGAGAGAATAAGGGAATTAGAAGAGAGGCAAGAGACAATAGTCAGACAGAAAGAAAGACAGACAGGCAAAGGGTGAGACAGATGGAGACAGACAGAGGGACCCCAACAGGTGATGCCTCCATTCTAATCTGGACCATCGGACAGAGCTATCCTTGCAGGCGGCTGGATAGATGGAGGCACTCGTCTCCACAACAACCAACCAGGAGCAGCAGGAGGAGACACACAATCAGGCCGACGCCCTCTGCTGCTCCGGAGCCTGGCGGTCGAGGAGACGGAGCGCAAAACAGAGCTAATTTAGACTAAACTCTGTTTTTTTCTCATGAGAGTTTCTTTGGCACATATGTAACAATGCATGTGTAACCAGCATGCACACACTCACGTGCACACTCACGCACACACACACACACGTGCAAGTATACTGATGTTGTGCGGACAGGATTATAAAATCTGCCCATTACCTTCATTGTAAATGGACACACACACACACACACACACACACACACACTCTCCAGTCTGTGTAATCGCTCAAACAGATCACCGTTGATTTGGCCACCAATCAAAACAGCTTCCTGTCTGTCACTCTGGCCCTATCTCCAATCAGTCTGGGTCTGTGTTTGGTGTGTGCATGCATGTGCTTTTTGGGGGGTCCGCCATTTTGGATCTAAACGTGCTTGCGCTTTAGACACAACATACTGTGTTAAACAAACAGGAAGATTGTCAATCACTGTCACATGCCACTCAGGACCACTCATTATTTTTATAATCCATATGGAACAATGGCTACAGTGAGAAGGGCTAACATTCCTCAATGTTACTTTACTATATAGACAAATGTGTGCTTCATCAACAAAACAGAGCCGCCACCGCCTTTGTAAACAATAAAACCTCGACAGAAGTAAAAAAAAAAAAAGAGAAAAAAAAGAAAAGAAAAATACCGGCAATAACGTGAAAACATCTGGGAACTCCATGTGTGCTAACCATATTCATGTGTACAGCAAACATTTAATACCGAAAGGCAGCGAATAAAGCCTGTGTGAATGGCCAGATTGTGTCCAAGCGCACAGTATCCCGCCCCCGCCACCCCCCTTCTCTCCCCCCCCCCACCCTTGTCTCCACCCTTCTCTCCACCCTTCTCCCCACTCTTCTGCCCGAAGGCTGTTTCTGTTTAGTGTTTTTTTTCCCTTTTTAAAAGCTCAGAGATGTTATGTGTAATGCAATCTCCTGCCTGTGTCAAACTGCCAGCCCGCGCGTATGCCGTGTCTCAGACGTTAGCGCACACAAAGGAGACTCTGTTCTGGCTTAATGCACCTTTTTCCCAAGCGCCGTCTGATGGCCTGTACGGGCGTCCAAACGCCACCGTAGAACCCACGCTGGTCCAGTGCCTCATACTCTGTTACTACTGTACTGCGTGATGTTGTGCAGAGCCACGACACAGGTTTAATTAATAGGGATGTAAGTAATGAATACAAGATATAGATTCACCCAAATATTGCGATATTTCGTCGAGTGATACTGTATAAATTCTCTAAAATACTGTATCAATTAAAATATAACTAATAATATATATATATATATAATATAATATATATATATATATTTTGGCTCAATATATTTGTAAAAGGGACCATGCACAAAATACATTAACCTCAAAACAGAGGAAAGACCAAAGAGACCAGATTTAGCTTCAAGTTAATTTCCATCTGCGGTCCCTGAGCTAGGTTCCATAGAGTAAGGCCCCAGTCACACCGAGACGCGTCGCTAAAGGCGCGGTCACTTCAAAAGCGCTTTGATAAACCTCCGATCATACAGAGATGCGGAAAAGAGAACGGCCTGCTGGGCCAACTGTCACATTGACCAACAGCGCGACTCCGCGCCTTTCGCTGAAAAGTTGAGAATATTTTATCTTTCACCCGTGTCAAAAAAAAGAAGCTAAAAATCCACACAAAAAGCGCATTGCCAGTCGCGCCGTACCATTGGAAACCAATAGTTTATGTATTCAAAATGGACGATCAGTAAGACGTTCTTCAAATTCTTTTCTTGATGGAATATCTTTTTTAATAGATTTATCGGTCGTTCCGAGGCAAGCTTTCTTAACTAGCTCATCACAGGTAAGGCGAAGTGTGCTATTTCTAATTCTAAAAACGTAATACGTGTCTCGATCTTTATAAGATGGTTTTGCCCGTCGAGATGCTATTTAAAAGCAAAGACTATGACTACATCAACGCAATTTTTAAAAATAAGCTTAACTCGAAGAGTTGGGGGGAGGGGGGTGAAGGGCTGAAGAGGTTTTAAAAGGGCAAACTGCACGCAGACTACTGGACAGTTAAACACCATATAAAGCGAATGCAGGTAAAACCACCACAGACAAACCTTTAATTTGCCTCGTTTACCATTAAAGACAATCCAGTATGGTTTAAAGCAAAGTGACACATAAAGAACTACAGATACTGCTTGGATGTGGCGACTGTGAAGGTATTTATGAAGGCTCACTGTGGCTTTCTGCTCTCCAGGAGACGGGGCCGTTAAGAGACTAATGTTTTATGACTTCCATTTTAAAAGAAGCAGTTCTTATTTTCATTTTTATTTTTTTTGTATTGGACGATGTCCAAGTAGTTGTGATGGGTCCGTGCAGACAGACAGGTGTTTCAGATAACTTGGGCCAATTAAAGCACTTGGACTGTAAGGTGTGTATGTGTGTGTGCGTGTGTATACACAATCTGTTTGAAGTGGACAGCTGACAGCTTCTTTATGATTGGTTTATATGATTTGCAGTAGCAGCATACTGTATAGGCTAGCCTGCCTTCCAGCTGAATCGCTCTAATAAGACAGTTCTCTCTGGTCTACGGTTTTCTTTTAAAGTACAGTTGTTGGTTTTTTCGACCCATGGCCTATAAACTAAATGGTTTGTTCATTCAACTATAATAATAATAATAATAATAATAATAATAATAAAAATAATAATAGGAATGGTTATAAGAAAACATAAGTGTATGCTTTGAATTAATTCTGGAAGTGCTAAGCATTAGCAAACAGCCTAGTGTGAAGTACATTCCTGTAGTTACTGCATACTGTATATGTATACATTCCATGCATTTCAAACACAGCGGACAAGTATATACTGGAGTTAGTTTGTTGAGCATGTGTTATGGGGAATAACAATATTCTGGAGACACACTTTTCACAAAGAGGTGTGTGATAATGTCAGCATTCAGATAACAGTAGCTACAGAACACGTAGCTTTCTCATTACAACTTGCCAATGGTCGATCTGGTCTCTGGAATAAAGTAACTGAAACATAACAATGTATATGTAGTTGATCAATAACAACCGAAGCTATAACCCGGCATAATGTATCCCTAGTAGTGGACTACAACGGGCTGAAGATCAAAAGTGTGAAGCGGGCCTGTATTTCAAGTGAAGACAAAGTGCCGACTTGCGTCTGAGACCGCCAGCGACGTGTTGTGAAAAGCCCAAGCTGCCTCACTCACTACGAAGGCGCCTGTTGACACAACACTGCAGTCCCGCGCGTGGGCGTTGATGACTGACATCTGACCGCTGCCATGGAGACGTCTATCCCAATTAGCCCACACCTGTGCGAGCCCGTAGGTTCATAAAGTGACACAATGATGAGAGCTAGTAGACAACAGGCTGCTGAAGCTTGTCTTCAACAGCCTCGTTATGATCACTATATGCTCATATCACAGGAGGGGCAGCCTTGTGGCTTCATACCCACCCTGTGTGTGTGCGTGTGTGTGTGCGCGTGTGTGTTTACTTGATTTCTGGGTCAGTGATGTTGTGTGTGTGTGTGTTTACTTGGCTACTTGATCTGTGGTTTTATGTGCGGGTTTGTGTGTGTTTGCTTAGCTAGTCAATCTCTGTCTCCAACTGACAGGGTGTGTGTGCGTGTGTGTGTGCGTGTGTGTGTGCGCGCGGCCGTGTCCCAATCTGTGTTTATATACGCAACGTGTGTCTTTGCATGCCGTCACTGCTCATGCATGCGTACGTGCGTGCCGCCTCGCCCTGTCTCGTGCACAGCGATGACTGACAGGGAGAGCCGTCACCTCATCGAGGTCAGTGAGAACATGATGGGCCCCTCTCTGGATCAACAGACCCCGGAGCGCCCAAACGCTGTCATCACAGAGGCTAGTGCAATTCAGAGCGACAGAGCGCTACATGCAAGTCAATGAGGAGGTCCACGGATTTCACAAAAACATTGCCCATTATGGGGCAGGGGTTAATTGATTACATTACATTACAGGTGTCATAAGCGATGCATGGAATATTGGTGCTATTTGAACGTATCTGCCCGTAGTACAGTAGGACTTATTATTGAGGATCTGTACAGTGTGGAAGATACAGAGTTTAAAGTATAACAAATGATAATTAGCACTAAATATGTGTCGTCCTTTAAAAACAGGGAACGCTTGCGAGCTTCGAGCTCAAATAAAAACAGTATCTCTGTGCGGTCCTCCGCGGCGCAGTCTCACACATCAAAATGCATTGTGAAGCAAAGCATAGTGCTATGACTTTGTTAATATGACTTTGTTAATATGACTTTGTTAATATGAGTGGAGTTCGTCATTGTTGCCATTTATGGAATCAGGGCTGTGAAGAAGTATCAGTTTTTACAACACGCACAGAGAACGGTAAGCTAGGAAACTGCGAGGAGGTATTTGTTGTATTTGCCAAAAAGTTTATTAGCTTATACATTTAGCATTTGCAATAGCTGACAATACCTTTAAATTACTTTTTTCTCATTAAAGATTGAGTGATCGATGCTGGATATAGATTGTTTATATATTAACCCAACATCAAAATAAAAAACACCTCTCCCTTCACTGCCATACGGGAAGAGGTTTTGTCTTTATCGAGTTTAGATATAAACAACCTTTCCATTACCACTACATTGGGTATGGGCATGGATGTGTATGTGATAGTGTGTGTGTACTTTGTTTAATGGTGTCTTTCTCATTTGCATTCAAACAGACTGGCGGTGCATCATTTACTGGCTGTAGCTTCTCTGGTGATTTGCAATGACTGGAAGCAAAAGGCCTATTCTGCTCAGGCAAAGTCTAAGTCTATTTCTCATTTTTACCCCTACCTTAGCACTACGTCACATGATACATATACCCCTGCTCCACACGGGACTCTCTGGAAGCGATACTGTCGATTTCCATCGGCTATCAGCCTTGTCACTCACAAGTATGTATATGAAATTTCTGGTGCTACGCTAGTGCACTGCTTTATTTACTAATTTACATTTAAATATTTATTTTAAGCAGTAACCGTAGCCTACTCATTTTACAGATTTACAAGACCTGTAAACAGACAGGTCCTGTTGTTTAGTTTTCCAACAATTTCCACAAGTTTAACTTAGTTGGTTGTCCTGCATGTCAATCAAAATTCCTTGCTTGTCAAGTAGGCGGGTACTGACGCTGTTAGCAAGCGCTGTGTCCCAGACTTTACGTATGTGAAGGCTGGCTCTGCGAGGCTAGCTCGGGCCTTACTGCTATAGTTACTCATTGGGCACGCGTTGTTGGGAAAGGGGGAACCCAACAGTCAAGCCCCTTCTGAGGAAATTCTTCCTAATATGGTAATATCATATGATGTGAGCTGTTTTCGCTTAAGGGGTTAAGGTTAGGGAATGCTGTTTAATTTCCTGTGTTACACATGGGCACGTGAAACCGGTAGAGAGCTGTGACTGTGATTATAGGCTGCGCAAATAAAGGTTTACTCCACCGAGATTGTGACTGAGAGTGCTACTACAGACTACTACGTAACATGGCTGTGCTGGCTATACTGTATGGTGGTGGTCTGTAAACACTCCCCCATGTAACTTGGCGGGTATTACATGCCAGCCACAAATGCGGTGCAGAAAATTGTCTTGACAAGTTTGGATCCTGTTAGTATTAATCTCAAACAACTCTATATGCCAGCCTTACGTAATGCAAACCTCTGCAACACTGCAAAAAAATGGCTCTTCAAAAATTATGAATACAAGGTCATATTTGCTCAAAATAAGTAAATAAATCTGCCAATGGAACAAGTGAAAATTTGCTTGGTAAGATTTCTTGAAATAAGACATTCTATCTGGATAGATGAGCTCTTGTTAGGTAATTGTGTCTTATGTTAAGTGTAGTTAGATAGACAAATATACTTGGTAAGATTTAGATGTTTTTGTAGTGAACACTGTGTAGTTGAGAATACACCCTTGGACACCTTCGTTTAGATGGTTTGGTGAGGATATGGTATTAAACAATGTGAGCTATCATACCTGGCTTGGTGACCGAAACTCCTGGTTATTGTCATTCATGTACATGTTGTCACCATCAAACTGTGGACAAAGAGAGAAAAGAAGAAAACTAAATTATTTGAACCAAGCAAAGGGCTCGAACTGCCAAGCGGCAGTAATGTCCCCAGTTTTTATTGTAGTGAAAAGAGAACCAGAAACACAAAGGTGGAATATGGGGCAATGGTCCTTTATGGTTGGCCTGATGTGTGAGCTTAATGGCTTGGTCGTTTTGGCTAAACGTCAGCGCGGCACTGTGGGTAATTAGCGGCCTTCGGTTCTTTAGTGGGTCGGTAATTGGGCAAGATGAACACAGAGACGAGAGATGAGCCTTCCCCCCGGGAATTCAAGTGTAAATGTGTGTGTGTGTGTGTGTGTTTGCGTGTGTGTGTGTGTGTTTGTGTGTGTGTGTGTGTGTGTGTGTGTGTGCACATTAGTAAGCGTGGGAATATTTTTTTTCCTTGTATGTGCCACACTGAGACTAAGTAGCTTGTGTGCGTGTGTGTGCGTGTGCGTGTGTGTGTGCGTGCGCATGTGTGTGCGTGCGTGTGTATGTGTGTGTATGTGCACAATGAGGGTGAGGACATGTCTCTCACCCCAGACTACACAGATCAGGCTGATCAGACACAGAGCAACACTGGCTGCTAGCAAGGAAGTTAGCATCCGCGTGAAAGCATCTGACCCCTGACCTTTGCTAGCACGACAAGCAGCTAACCCTAACAAGCAGGTGTAGTACTTAATGAACAGGAGTATCCAAACACCTCAGGAATCTCTCTCTCTGGCAAGTATTAGTGGGACTAGAATGAGTATAGGAAAACACATTGTCACAATGAAGAGTCCCCCACCGAGACTTTATTGGGTGGGGGTGAGAAAAAGCACAAACAGCTTCGCTGTCAACGCTGAATTTACATGAGAATGTATTGAAAAAATCTTGCTGCGTAAAGAGATTGTTATGAAACAACCATGGCTTTGAATGGCATCAAGTATGCAATGTTTTTTATCAAACACTAGCTGTATTCCTTTATTATAACATTAATTGATACGTCTGCAAACAACACACATAAAAAGTGAAGTTAAATAGAAACACATCAAATAAAGACCTCTTTCTTCGTCGACTAAGGTCATTCTTTGAGACTGAGACAGAAAAGACATGATCAGACTAGACTAGGCATTCCACATCACATTCCTCAGATGTGATGATATATACTACGGGGGGGGGGGGTCTTCACTCGGGGTGGTCTTCACACCCGCAGAGTACAGAACCAGAGGATAAACACAGGCTCTGGATATCAATGAACACAAATGGTTCATGGGATGCCATAGTGAAATATCGGGCCGGCCAGGGGGACTAATGGAGGGAAATGGGCAGAATTCCTCAGAGTGTAATCTAATATGGCCGAGGCTGGAGAGGAATAGCAAAAGTAGCTAAACGAGCATGCTAGAGCGAGAGAGAGAGAGAGAGAGAGAGAGAGAGAGAGAGAGAGAGGGAGAGAGAGAGTGAGAGAGAGAGAGAGGGTGGGTGGGAGCGAG
>JAODUK010000022.1:750973-767706 GCA_027564635.1 Typhlichthys eigenmanni
TTGAGCTAAATTAGACTGTGATGCACAGGGGTTTAAGTTGTTGATGTTATGTTTTGTCTTGGTCTTGTCAAAAAAAACAAAAAAAACAAAAAAGAATGGTAAGCTAGCATCAAGTAAGTGTATTGTCTTACAAGTAGCTGACAAGGCGCTGGCCATGGGGAATGGGAAAGAGGGGGGGGGGAGTACTCCTATGCAGGTCCATGAATTAGCCCATTCAAGATGTCTTTATTGTCATTGCTTCATGTATTTGCATTAATGTATTTACATAAAAGGGATTAAATGCTGTCGCCCAAAATGCCAGTGTAATAAAAACAACATCAATCATACAAACAGTATACAAAATAAGTTAGACAATATATAACATATATATATATATATATATATATATATCCACTCTCTCCGTCACTCATTCTAGGGTAGCAGCCTACTGAATGCATAATACCAGAGACGTTATATAGAGGAGACATGCCACTTAGAGAAGTTTGAATGGAGCTCTATGGGAGACTTCTGAATCGCCAAAGGTGACAGTTGGAAGAACATGTCCCGCCTTATTCCCAGAAGTTCGCAATCGAATGCTTCATAATTGCAGAACGGATAACCTTTTAAGCAAATTAGGTGTTGTGAAATCTTGTGCATGCATAGTGGAATATCAAACTGACTAAAAAAATGCTTTTTAAGCCTTATTTTGGGGAAAAATCACCAAACGTTTTAAGATTTTTTTTTATCAGATTTGACTCGCGATCGTATACGTGCAATTATATTGTCTCATTGATCACTGAAAGCGGTTATGGCTTTCTCCCTATTAATGCCATTGACACTTTCTAAATAAAAGTGCGGAAGTTAAAAGATTGTTGCCGAGTGGCGAGACTTGCCTATAAGGACTTTGATAATAACACAATTTACAATTCCACGCCAATGCAGTGCACAGCACAGCAATGACAGGGTTTGTTGCCAGACCCTTAGTTATTATTAGTTTTATTAATATTTGTATCACCTCATTAATGTATATATTATTCTGGAGGCTATTCAACTTTCTTTTTTTTTATCCAGAGACCTGACCTGCTCATGGGCACAAATTTGGTTTTCTTTGCATGTTTGGCAGTTAGCCATTAGCTATGACAACCAGGCACAATAGACAAATATCTGCTAGTTCATATAGAAAATAAATACATAGTTAGCTAACCAATAGCTAATGGTATTGTTCAGCAATGGAGCACAGACAAAATCATGATGAATGTTTTCTTATTACTAGTTGAAAACATAAAACACACACACACACACACACACACACATATATATATAGGCCTACTGTGTGTGTATGTATATATATTATATATATATATATATGTTTTTTATGGTAACGAGAAAACATTAATTTATACATTATATATATATATATATACATACACACACAGTAGGCCTAGTTCACATATACAAATATAATATACAGTATATTTTTAAAAACAATAACACTGTGCTGAGTAGGTGGTTGAAAAAAGGACTTTAAGGACATTAAGTCACCTGCATGGAGATAGTAAAACAGACAAGTAATATGTGAGCCATACAAGGGTCTGTGACACAGTCAGTGTCACACTCAATTCCATTTTTATTGAAATGATTTCAACTGGTTGGATTTCCTATTAAAAATCTCCTCCATGTGTCGGGGCAGGGAGAATATGATTTAGTGGCTGTTTTTTTTTGTTTGCTCTGTGTGTGTGTGTCACCAGCCCTCGATGTGGTATGCATGGCCTTCCTTGGTGCAGGGCTATGAAAGCAATTGTGACTGTGATTGTGTAGTCAGCAAAACGCATGAATGGACCCGGGTTAGCAGGTGGCGCGCACGCACGCACACACACACTCACACGCAGATACACAAAATCATGCACACAGACATACTGTACGCACAATTTTGTGTAAACAATACAGACAGGCACACACTCACGCACACACACACATACTGACCCTGTATGAAACCAATCTCTCTCTCTCTCTCATACCACAATCATTGTCATTAGCTAATAGCAAAAACACTGCTGGCCCTGGGACATGCACATATACTGTACAGAAGGCCACATTACTGGGAGCGATTCGCTTGCCGGGCATGTGCGCATTACACAAGGATGGCCTGCAGATATCACAAATAACTTTGGCACATTCGGTCAGAAATAGCTGACAGGAACACGATTTAAGTTTTGTGGGCGTTTCCAGGCTGGGTGAGCACTGGAACGACGCTAAATAATAACACATAGTAAATACAAGCTAATTGAAACCTTAGCAGAACAAGCTAACTAACTAATGGAAGACAAAAGGTATAGCCGAGCAGATAAGGCTTTGAGATGGAGCAGGTCATTGACAACCCCCCCACCCCCCACTCGCGACTGACAGCTTATCTGCAGTACAGGAGACCACCGTGTAACAAAGCCAGCTCTTCAGTCATGCCCTATCTAAGCAGATATCAGTTGTTAGGAGGATATATGAGCTGGGTGGAGCTTGGGTACACAAGCACGCACACAGCCCTCTGCAAGCCAGTCCTATTGCCATGCTGTCGAGGGCAGTGGTGTTTGATTAAGGTATTCAAATAAAGCAGCAGGCTGTGTTTGCTCCTATTTCCCGGAGCAAACCAAAAGTGGTGGATGGCAGAGCATCCATCATATAATTACAGCGGGACGTGATGCAAAGGTTTCCTCTCAGCGTGTACACGGGACCTTCCAAAACAACCCTCCATGTTAAATCATAACGCACAGATGCAGCACACTGTATACAGTTAAAGTGGGCCATATACCGTATAGCTTCTAGATGAGGTTGACGGGAGTGTTTATGAAACATGGCAGCGTTGAGTACTCACACCATCAAAGCACAAAGCCGTTACTAATGACATCGCTCGGTGTTATTTCTAGATTGTGGGAGAGTGCATCACAAATATACAGGCAGGACAGAGAGAGTATTGAAGTAGACATGTTGATGGCTATTCAGGGGCCTTTGAGAATTGCCTCATTGTGCTTTTAAAGCATACTCTCTCTCTCTCTCTCTCTCTCTCTCTCTCTCTCTCTCTCTCTCTCTCTCTCTCTCTCCGCTTTATCCTTGTCTTTCAGTTGTATACTCCTCTGGCCTGCTTTGCTGTCAATTCTATAGGTGAATACATACTTTAATACAGTTGTACATATACATGTATTTGAATATCACATTTGTGAAGATATTAAAAGCAACCAATTAGTTTCCCCATGTGCTGTATTTTTTTACCATATCAATAATAACTTGCTAGACTGATTCAGAGCTTCCAATTGCTGTGTAAGTTTGGTTGAAGGTAACAGTAGCCTAATTGCCATTACATTGAATAAAATGTGTTAAACCAAATTAATTTACAAAAATGGTGATCATGGCAATGTTCAATTGTGAAGATAAAAGAAAAGAAAATAATCTTCCTCTCCAAATGAGCATTATGTGGCACGTGTTTCCTAGAATTCACATAAACATGCTAATTGCTCACACAAGGATTGTGGCTTCACAGAACCTCCAGGGGAAATCAGACGCAAAAACAATAAACTGACTGTAAACCAGAAACATTAGAATGTGTTTTCCAATTAAGTATTGTGTGATTGTGTGTGTGTGTGTGTGCGTGTGTGTGTGTGCGTGCGTGCGTGCGTGCGTGCGTGTGTGTGTGTGTGTGAGCTAAAGAGATAAATGTTTTCCACAGGCTGAAAATGTATTTTATAGCGTAGCATCCAGAGTATTCTTGAAAAGTCAAGTTTCATGCGACTCTCAATTCAAATGAGATGGACCCTTGACCAATCACTGTGAATCACATTATCCCAACATTCTGAACTCAAAGTATAGCCTACTCCTGGATTCACGCAATCATACAAAGCCACAGACCAAGATAATACCTCGTATATTCACAATAAGCCGAGAAATGACATGTGAACTAAATACAGTAGAGTAATTTGTCCTCTCAAGGGCAGAACATAAATTGAGTCAGCAACAGGCTGAGCTGAAGCATAGACACGGCCTATATAAGGAGTCCGATGCCTGCCTAATGTCACAGCCAGTTTGACAATCATTTGAGGAAGGAAACTTGACCCAGTGCACTCTGTTAACAGGACACCCAATGATCCCACCAGTCACTGTCTCATTTACAATGCTAGTCAAGGTAGTTAGTGTTACACTTGTGATGAGCGCAAACAACATATGCAGCAACAATGCATTTTCACAATCTAATTATACGGCTGCATGGCTAGACGCAATCTGACCAGCACTGTTGCATATTGTTTCTTTGTTAAACTGTTTCTACGATTCAGAGAAGACGGTCCGATGAAGGGTGATCTTGATTCATTTGACCCACAAAATAAGCGGCCTATTAGCCTCTACTACTGTTTGTGTCACAGGTGCAAAAGCACGTCTGGATCATCAGTAAATTAAATAAGTTTTTATTTCCCATCTGAATTGTTAAAAGTGTGTCATAAATTCTGCGCAATATGAATAATTACAATGTCATAAGATCGAGAGACATGTCAGTTTGTTGCTGGAATGTTCCTTTCACCCATACAAAAGATTTTCCAGCGCCCACGTACTATAGGTCAAGCACATCTGAAGTTCATACTGAAGCATTTCATCATTGTCATAAAGATTCAATCTTAATCAGGGAAAGCAAAGCAACAGACCCAACATTCATCATTGTGGGCATATTGCAAACTGAAATCTGTGGCTCTCAGACAAATATGGTAAGTGACAGCCTAATTAAATATAGCATACTGTAAATTATGTGTGGGCAAAAGTGTTGTACAAATCTTTAAAATCTGTCAAAATTGTAATTGTGTTCATAATTTTACTTGGTTACATTTTTTTTTTTAATGTCTCAAATGTTTAAATAGGTTTTGCCACCTGCGTACTAAGAGCAGTCACAAGAGAATAAAGTGGTATTAGTTGGTCTTTGTGGTTCCTCGTTACACAGTAATTAACAGTAGGCCGATTACCTACGTTATTACGGCACGTTTAAAAATGTGCTCTCAGCAGGACTATGAGCCCTTATAAGAAATCATTCGGCGGAAATGTGTTAGAGTAGCACTGTGTAGAGTGGGGCAGTATGGATTCTATACAGCCCGTGGTATTCTACATACAAGAGCCCCTCTAAAACATCGGCTGAGAGGCTCGATTCCAGCTTGTGCGAACCACCGTACGTACAGCCCGCCTATAAATAACAAAATGAGCGTGTTGGTAGAGTGAAGAAAGTTCGTCTAACGTATAACGCCGGTATATATTTTCAAGCTACAAAACCTACAATGATTGCAGTCAGGTAACTCTAATAACAAGAATGTGGCCACTCTAAACTAAATTGGAAACTGGCAAACCTTGCCGGGTGATTTTAAAGGTTGACACTTAAAGTAGCAGGCATGACATTTTTGGAAAAGTTCTAATCTCAGTTTTAGTGGCAAGTGCGCGCATGTGAGTAAAATGCATGAGCCCACGCGTAGTGCCACATATTGCCGTAGGACATTAGCCTATGTTGAAACAGGTGAAAACAATACGCTTGGGGTGCAAGTGCCCTAAACACACACTGGTTACGGTTTAGGCTTCCATTTATTTACCTTGTTCGAGTGGTAATACTCCAACGAGCTCAGACAACCTGGATCAGTCGGCAGGGAGCATGAACCCACACTTGAAGGGGGCGCAGGATAAAATCTCACGTCCATTTCAGGGTGTGCAACGCTGAAGGCATGAAATCAGATTCAGTGTCTTTGACTCACTATTGTTTAACCAAACGAAAGGAAAGAACGCGAGATAGGAAAGAAGTGGGTTGAGTTTCTCAAAACACGCTTCCCCTCACATCCGTTCGCGGCCGAACTTCGGCTCCAACTCTTAGGTGATGCGCAGTCCCTTTGGTGCACCACTTTCAGACTGGAAACACAACGTGAGAGCACAAAACACTCAGATCTGCACGTGTTGGCACAAGTATTCCGCTGTTCGAGAACAAAACAAAAAAAGCAAACCTCTAACTTTGATCCTTTGGTTATGTGGTATATTTTCTATAAACAGTCAAAACAGCACAGCACATTTGCCGCAAATATTTCTCCCGTGCTCTCAGTAGCCCACTCCACAAGCTTTGTTATGGAGGTGCATATTCTTGCATTGGTTCCAGGACAGAAGTGGTTGTAGGCTACTGCTTTTCCCTGTGCCATGCGACCTCTGCCGATAATAAACGGGAAAGAGGATCGGAGTGAGAAGGGGGAGGGGAGGTTATGGCTGCCTTGGCAACCGCTTTCCCATCTGCAACTGCGCGATTCTGATTAGCTGGTAGTATAGGCTGGTGTGCACGACTGCATTATGAAGCGAGCACAGCTTCCATCTCACCTTCCAAAGAGGGTTCTTTTGGGTTATTGTGCCAATGAAAGGCGAGTGGGGGTGGTGGGGAGATTGGCCACACTATTTCTGCGGTTTTACAAGATTTTAATCAATATTATTAAATGTTCATACTGATAGGATAGTATACCTGTTGTGTTTAAGAGTGATCTGATTAAACAACAGAACAAACTCACTTTTTGAGAATTGGCCTATATTGCTGCATGCTTGTTAATTATAAATAACTATTTTGTATTTAGTTTAAAAACAATGTCCCAGATGAAGATTCATTGTTTGCTAACCCTAACCCTAGATTTAGGCCTATGGCTAATTGTCAACCATTCTAAAGTATTTGTATTTTATTTTCCCAACGGACTATATTTAACCTATACATGTTATAGGTTTGCTTTGTTCATTACATTTAGATTAAAAATCGTTTATAAATGCTTATAGCACAAACAAACACTATAGTACAAACACTATAGTATTCGTGATTCGTGATTGCATAATCCATCTATCCATCCATCGTCATCCGCTTATCCGGAGTCTGGTCGCGGAGGCAGCAGCTTCAGCAGGGGACCCCAAACCTCCCTTTCCTGAGCCACATTGGAAAGCTCTGACTGGGTGATCACGAGGCGTTCCCAGGCCAGTGTGGAGATATAATCTCTCCACCTAGTCCTGGGTCTTCCCGAGGCCTCCTCCCAGCTGGACGTACCTGGAACACCTCCCAAGGGAGGCGCCCAGTGGGCATCCTTCCCAGATGCCCGTACCACCTCAACTGGTTCCTTTCGACGCGAAGGAGTAGCGGCTCTACTCCGAGTTCCTTCTGAACCATTCTTTGTCTGGCCCCTCCCCTGAGACCACTTTGCCTCTCAGGATCATAGGGACACACAAACAGGGGGACAGGATGGTTTAGTGGTCTGGGTGTTGGGCTTCCAGCCGGAAAGTTGTGGGTTCAAACCCTGGTGTTGGCCTACCTGTAGGCATCCTTGAGCAAGATGCCTAACCCCTAACTACTCCAAGTGGTTGGTTGCACCTTGCATGGCAGCAATCACCATCGGTGTATGAATGTGTTCGTGACTGGGTGAATGTCAGGCAAAATACTTGTATAGCGCTTTGGATAAAAGCGCTATATAAATGCACCCATTTACAAACCTCTCCACCACGATAAGGTGATGGTTCCCGGAGAGGTGCAAAATCCTATAACCATGCATTTCATATACAGGCTACATAAACATTAAGCATGTGGGGCTATATAATAATAATATGAGACTATATTAGCAGCTACAACAGCATACTGTACACAGCACAGTTATAAATGTGGGCATGTGAGCGCCGCACAGCTCACTGAACGTGATGGATGGTGCTCCCTCGCCCCGTGATGTGCATGCACATTTGATGTTGAAACTGCCAATCCGTGGGACCATTGTCTTTCAATCACGTCGAGGCAAAACACAGCGCATTTTCTGCAGCCTTTGAGCGGCTGGTTCATAGTCTACGCAAGCTACGCGGACGCGAACGCATCGAGCTACGGAAGGAGGGTTTGTTGTAGCGAATTGTGTTGTCCTCATTTTTGTAACCCAACGCTAGCGAGCCTGCCGTTTCATCTGAAATGGCTCAGAGCACAAACTGACAAGCGGCGTTCTCTGTGTGCCTAAAAACACACGCGTAGCACTTTAGTTTTCGATCGCGTCCGCGTAGCTTGTGTAGACTATGAACAAAGCCTTATAGGCGACATCATAGGCCCTCAGCTGGTCGCACAGACCAGAACCCTGCAAGTGCGTGCGTTTGCCGCTAAAGCTGCAGCATATGCTATATAAAAACAATTAAGTAGTTTTTCATTCTTTAATTTTGATTTATTTCTCAAAAGTTTGTCTCCTAAAAAGAAACTGTTGTGGTTATTCAGTCAAGACATCACTCTATACCCTACGTTGTGGCGCCACCAGAAATCAAAATGCCTCCTCGGCTCTGTTTATGATTTCCAAACACAACTGTCCACAAAAGCGCTATGGTTGCAAAAGCCATGTCAAATGCTCACGGTACATCAACTTATAGGCCTGTTACATTTTGCATTCAGTTTACACTGTACTGTAGGCTACAGATGTAGTAGGCCTACATTTATTGAGTAGTCATATGCTACTGTAGCCTCTACATCATATTATATGTTCTCATCTCATGCCAGGCCAACATGCCCAGGCTTTCTCTGCACACTTAACAACAAACAAACGTGAAAATGAAGGGAGGAACAGACAGCCAATTAAGCACTATACGGTGCATTCTGAATTTCAAACCGAAACAATATTGCTTTTATAACGCACGTTTCAAAAAGCAAAGGGCCGACCCACGCCATTAGTCAAGATTGGCAGCCGCCTGTATGGCGGTAAAGGCACGGCACGCTCAGTCATTCTCAAGAACGCTGCATGCTAACTTTGAGCTCAAATACAATATAAAACAATATAGCCTATCCCTCCGCAGTGCTGCCCCGTGCGTTGAAATGCATTGTGAAGCCAATAACAAGTGGCTTTGCTGTTGTGAGCGGTGTTCGCTCGTTACGTTCCTATTCAGGGCTCTGTAGAAGTAGGCTATTGGATTATGTTTTCAGCACATAGAAGGGAAAGCTCGCAAAAGTCATCTTATAGCTGACTATTATAGGCTGGGTCATTGACGTATAGGCTAAAGCTTACTTTACACCAGGGGTGGGGAATCCTGGTCCTGGTGAATAGCTCGTTATCAGGCTTCTAACGACTCATTTATTAGAATCAGGTGTGTTGGAGCAGGGAGACATCTAAAACATGCAGGGCAGCGGCCCTCCAGGACCAGGATTCCCCACCCGCTTTACACCTCTCGATATTACCAAAGCGGCATTTGTTGTCTTGCCTATAGGGCGGCAGAACGTCCAGGCCCGGTCATTTGAATATATTAATATTTGTCTGCAACGCGTCGTTTGTGGTCCCATTTAACAGGCTGTGTATAACCACCAGGTTACACAGACCTGGCAGACACTGCGGACCATGAAAGCAGACCCTCGCTGAATTTGACCTTTAAGTAATTATCTTACAATCACTGACTCCGGCTTTAATAATTCCTCGGACATCGTGTCGTGTCACCTGGTGGCCTCTCCTCCGGAGTGCCAGCCTTGTCTGGTGTAGAGAAGAGAAAGAAAAAAAAAAGAAAACGTCACGCCGCCACGCGCGGCGGTGTCTTCAGCTCTGGCACGTGGAGGGTTAACCCCCTGGCTTGGTGCCGTGGCTTCATGGGAATGGAATGTGGAGTGCTGTGTGTGCAAGGCTCCCTCGCAGCATCCCGCACTGCCCTGGTGCATGCTAATGATCAGTGTGTTTGAAGCACAAATGACGGGCTAGCAACCAAACAAGAGAAACTAATTACTGCTAAGGCTTTATTGTCCTTTAATTACCGAGAGCTCTATGGCAATTAGTGCTACACAAAGATGCTTCCCTACAGTAATCCTAAATAAAATTTGATGCAGATGGAGAAGACATACGACAGATACCATTATTCGGCTTTCAGCTTTCTGTCTGCTGCTGTGGAAAATTACAGAAATAATGATTCATTTGAGTAGGTAGAAGGACAAAAGAGCAGTGTTGTGCCCAAAACAGAATATATACACTATATGTCTTTGACCTTGGACAGGCTAGTAAAAAATATGAAGAACCTTTATAAAACTACAAACCCAATACCTTCAACACGAGAGGAAAAAAGCTGTACAATCTGTGATCTGTGATGCGATGAAAAAAAGGCTTCCTGATCTGTTTTAATTAATGAGGATGCTTTTGTGGACTTGTTTGCAGATGTAGATTTTTTTAGATTGTTTTACCAACATAGTCAAATATTCCCGCTAACTAGGTGTGTTGCTATGTTGCTAATAATGTGGATAGAAAGCACAACTTGCATTCATTTTCATTGATTTTACATTTTCTAACTAATATAGAAAACGTATTAAAATAATGTTCTAACTGATATCATAAGATGAGAGAAGATGTAGTATATACTGTATAACCATGCCAAAATTATTAACATTTTCCCTCCAATCTACATTATAGGAAATCTATCCTGGCTCTGCTCGACTGTTGCTCTCAGATCAATTGTTTTCGCTGAGATTATAGTCTGGGAACCCTGTTCGTATTAGCATTTTCACAGCTATCCTGCTGGCAGACCGATCAGGGTGGGTTAGTGAGATGATAGTCTCAGCCTCTTCCGTCCATCAGCACTACGTCACATAAGCAACTCTGTGCTGAACGTCTGATACATATATACCCTTGTAAGCTCGACTGACTTTCTGGTCGATATTCATTGCCTGTTAGCATTGTCACTCAAGAAGTTTGTATCTGTAATTCCAGTACATCAATACTGCAGTGCTTTATTTACTTATTTCAGTTGTTAAATGTACATTAAGCAGTAACCGCCTACTTATCTAACAGATATACAATACCTGAAAACAGCCAGTCATGTAAGTAAGTTTCTCAACAAATTCCTCTGTATAAGTTTAACATACGACTTTGTCATGAGTTACGTAGGAACTACTGTGCAGTTAGCCAGCACTGTGTCCCAAACTCTAAGAAGTAAAGGCTGACTGCGAGACATGCAATGACGTTAAAGTCAAGCGTGTTTTAAAATGGTGATATCTACTGTAGATGAGGCAATCAAAACAGTTGTAGCAATGCTGATTGGTTAAAAGCTGCCCAATAGATTCAGAATTAACTGATCGTGTTTTGAAATGGTGATAGATCTACTGTAGCAGAGGCAATCAAAACCGTTCTAGCAATGCCAACTGGTTAAAAGCTGTCCACTAGCTTCAAAATGAACCAGAGGTCTACGCCCAGTAGGAGGAAACAGCTGTTAACACTTCCCAATGGAGCCTGTCCAGACCATATTCACCAAGTGAATATTAGCAACTGTCCAATATGACTAAACAAGGCATATGTGCACATCCCATGCATTGAGCATAGGGGCCGACCTTTGCGCTATTGTGCCCCCTCTGGCCAATAAATATATTGCTACATTTAACAACAGGAAAAGCACCCTCTACTGGTTTAAAACAGGTTACTGCAATTACTTTGAGCTTTGTCTAAAGAACATATTAAATTAAATAAAAATATCATCATTATTTAATGGTGATAAAAGTAAATACTTTTATTATTTTGATATCTGATTATTATTGTTCTTTTGTGTTATATGCTTACCTGGCTTTGCAACATATTTGTTCATGTTGATAATTGACTAACCAAAAATCAGACGAAAGACATGTCAGTCTATTGTGTTAGCTAAATATTGTCAAGTTATTATACGCAAATTACAAATATTTGACAAAAAAGCAATTTATCGATACGTCATAGTTGTCTAGTCGCACTTGTCAGTCTTGTTAAATGTTATTCTGTCAGACAAATCTTTAATGAACAATGACACACAAGGTGGTTGTGCTGTACGAGATAAAGCCAGCTTGTGGTATACTGCTGTGGGGTTCATGGTCAAGCTGTATGCAAACTGCATGGCTATAGTATATAGTCAGGCTGTATTAAGTCAGAATAGTGGTCTGTTTATATTAGGTTTGGTACTTGTGTGGTTCTTTGTGGGGAAGAAAAGAATAATGAGAGAAAGAGAAATAAAAAGGG
The DNA here is from genome assembly GCA_027564635.1 of Typhlichthys eigenmanni. Lineage (NCBI taxonomy): Eukaryota > Metazoa > Chordata > Actinopteri > Percopsiformes > Amblyopsidae > Typhlichthys > Typhlichthys eigenmanni. Next base: position 762,937 of record JAODUK010000022.1, read on the forward strand.
GAAAACTGAAGATTTTTTGTTCTTCACTGTGAATCACTTCTACCTATCTAAAACTAACCCAATTACCTTAGGAGAGGGTTTAGGGGCAGGAGTCTGGGTCACCATTTAATCCTTGACCTCTCCTGCCATGAGTCATAGGCAACCCTGCTTGTTTCCAGGGTTCACTGGAACCCTGGCGATGCAACTTTAGTGTGTCAACGACGGCTTAAGAGCACAAACAGTAGCAGATATACTGTAGGTACTGTGTCTTGCGTGTTGGACTGCCATGAGACGTGCGCCGCGGTACACCGCAGCAATACAGTTATAACGGGTAGCCCAGCTGATTTACTGCCTCTCTAGATTGTTTCGGGAGAGGATCATGACCCACATTTACAGGAGGTCAGCGCCGAGCTCCCGCATCGTAATCTGTGGGACCTGCTGGTCTCGGACCTTTAAGCCTTTGACATCTGAACCACTAAAGGATTGTGTCCATGTGCCCTTTACGCCCCTCTCACAGCGATCCCCAACAGAAGCCCAGTTTCCACCCTCACGACACCGATGGACAACGCCGTCACGAGGTTACGCAGATGACATCATGTCCTTGACGTGTCATCCACCTTGCAAGTCAGCCTCATGCACAATTAAGGAGCATCGCCCATGGACCTACATGCACTGACCCCTGGATTTTATAAAAGAGGAGCAAATTATGCATTTCCCTCTTGCGTGTGTGAAGGAGCTGAGGGGAGTCAGAAGGAGTCAGAGGTGGTCCACAGCAAACAAGGCTAGCCGGTGCGGCTTGTCAGTCTGGCCACGTTTCATTTAGCACTTCATCTCAAGGAAATTCAAGAGACCCCTCTAATTGATGATAGCGTTTCAGCTCCTGTTTGGGGAGGAGTGTATTACATTATGTGAGCAGGCTCAGAGTTTTCACTTTGTTAAGAAATGCCAACGATGGATGAGCATGTTGAGTAAGATTTATTTGCATAAAAAAAAAAAAACACTATAATAACACTATAATATATATTTATATATAAAAAGAACTGCCTCCAATCTATATTAAATATTCTATATTAAAGGTACAATAAGCAATTGTACTGTAAGATAATACATTTTTTGTCAAAGATACCAAATATCTCCTGTCAGTCTTATTGAAAAAAGAATACTTCTCCACAGCCCTGGCTCCGTAAATAGGCACACAAACAAGTGTTGCAGACCACACACAAAAACAATATCCTAGTCTTCGCAATATTTTTTCAATGTGTTGGGCAGAACGTCCGAGGGAGCACGCTATGGCATTGAAGGAAGAGGCGTTGTTGTTTTGATTTGAGGTTGAATTTAGCAAGCGTTCTCGAGAATGACTTAGGCCCCGATCACAGAGATGGGCTGCCTGCACCAAAGAGATGGGCTGCCTGGACCAACTGTCACATTGACGAACAGCGCGACTTCGCGCCAAAAAGTTGAGAAAATTAAAACTTTTATGTGCGACTAAAAAATGCTAAAAAAATGCCAAGCACGACGCCATAAAAAAGTATGACTGGCATGCACTTTTTTAGGAAACAATAGTTTCTATAAATAATTTGTTTGAGAGGAACTGCTTTTAGCTAAGCATAAAGAAATAGCTATGCTATATTTTCTAATTCATACTACGTATGTAATATATTGGGTGTGTTTTGAGTGCATGTGCTGTAGGAAAACAGGCCATTAATACACCGCACAGTGTATGTGTATGGAAACCAGCCAATGGCATCATTTGCTATAGTGAAATATTTCGTTTTCTTCATTCAAGGAGCTGTACTTCGTTCCTATATAAAGAATCTGATGCATTCAATCATGGACCTTTTCACATCAGCAATTAGGAGTCTTTTTCACCCACTCAAATTATGGATGTTTTTTCCTTCTGCAATATAAAAATACTTTGCTAATTTGAATTCATCCATCATTTTATGGGGGTTCAACACACATGCTGCATATAACATTAAAAACATTTTAGTTCAAACCTTTTTGGGGATTTGATTTTATCAAATGCCGGATATATTTTCGCAAAATATTTCTCACACCCTTTCCGTTTTCTGTGTCTCCTCCTGAATTCCAGACATGAAGAGCAGCTCTGGAACCTCCATCACGCATGAAGGTGGAATGATGCATTTGCTTCTCATGTTCCATCCACTGATTAAATGAGGCATGCTTGATCTTTATCAAGGCTGAAGGACGATGCCTCCCTGGCTGTTATCCAAGTCCTGTTGGCAAAAAAAAAGAGAGAGAGAGACAGAGAGACAGAGAGAGAGAGAGAGACCGAGAGAGACACACACAAACACACACACACACAGAGAGAGGGAAATACAGAAGAATTTATTGAGACCTTCAAATTCTTCAGGGAGTCCTACTGTATACCTTTGGATCTATCATAGGCATCAGTGTTGATCTTGGAGCCAATGTGGTACTTAAGCTGCAGTGCTGTTAATTGCCACCAGGCGGCTGGCTGCAATACTGTAACTGCCCGAATACATGGAAGTCAGTGAGGAAGATCACCAACTTGTCAATAGAAATACAACAATCATGCTTTCCCCACAATAACAGCTATTTTGTTAATGAGCGTGATGGGGTCGACAGTGAAAAGTGTTACTCCGTTAATTAGAACAGCTAATCGCCAGTGTCCATACCCCCCATGGTTATGTTGAGTATTACAGCTTGTTCTACCGACAACAATTGTAATTCATCCACCTGCCCCGTTCTCACTTATTTTCACAGCTTCGACTATCGAGGTGTTTTGTGCCATGAGAAAATCTCATCCAGCCTCACAGCGACCCATAAAAAGTCTTAGTTACCATCACTTGTCTCTCACCAACAGTAAGAGAGTAAGTAGAGAGCAAATGAAAGTGGAAAACAGTATGAAACCTGTGGAATGACTTTCCCGTCCATGTTTAAAGTGTAACTGCACCCCACCTCTGAGCCTGACTCCACCTTTAAAGTGTAACTGCACCCCAGCTCTGAGCCTGACTCCACCCACTACAACTTAGAAAAATGTATCAAGGAGCTGAGGGAGGGGAGGGGAGGTGCTGAGAGGGGGACCCCCATTAACATTAATGGTAATATTTATATTTGATGACATAAGAACAGTGTACCGTTGAAAACCAGCCAGGTCCTTGGTTGATTTTTAACAGATATGACGTGCAGATCTGTTTTTAGCACATAAAATGCCAATTTTTGAAATGTTGATTTTTAAAATCACAGATCAATCCTATTACTTCGTTAACAACTCAAAAAACACATTTTATGGTGTGGCTACACTTTAATGTTATGCAACTAGATCCTTCTGAACACGTTTGTAACTTAAGGGCACACTGGTGAAAAGTCAACCAGGTAGGCCTACAGTAGCAGTAGATAATAGTATTCAGGCAGTACTTCTTTACCCTTTAAAGTAAGCGAGGAGCTTGGGCTATTTGTAGACTGATATCTAGGCTACGGTGAAATACGGATAAACCTGCCCAAGGTCAATAGGCACAATTCATTTGTGGACAAATTTTAAAACTTTTCACAAAAGGTGAGTTGCACACAAGAGGTACTATTTGTAAATCACAGTAAAACATTCTGTGAAGCAAGAATCGCACAGTGAATAAATGTGGTTCCTGAAGGACAAACGTGTGGATTCTGTATTTAAACCAGTAAATGTTATTTAAAAAAAAGACTGCAAAGCTCTCATTTATTTGAAATACTTGTTAGTTAGATCACCCTCCTATAGAAATAGGACCCCCAAATTTGAGTACATAAGTATTGGCTGAGAAAATGCTGAGTTGTGTGTGTGTGATATAAAAAGCACAGATTAGGACACTGGTGAAATACTGTAATTAAATTCTACTGTGTTTAAAGTTTACTCATACATGTTGCTGCAAGACTGAGTAATGCAACATTTTCAAAATATGTCATTGCTATAAATGACATAAATGAAATAAAATAAAAACTATATATTATTTTTGCTATGCACGTCTTTGGTAGAAAACCAAAACATAATCAATATTTACCACTTGAATTGATTTTCTTGTCCGTCTGTACACCTTTTACAGCTCTGTCTTCCAGTCATGAAAATGTTACGAGATTTTATAGAAAGGATTATGCAATCTGGGCCCATTAAAGTGAATGCAGCACGAGGCCTAAGTGGCTTATATAAGCACACTTATTATCCAGGGTTGGTACATGTTGATATCACTACTGTGGAAAGAGTGGTCTCGCCACACAATGCAAGAAGCAGGATGGTGAGAATTACTTTTCAATAAATCTCAATTGAATGATCGGAGATTAGAGCTGTATTGACATTATCTTGCAGCCAACTCTGCATCAGGATAAGGAATGTTCTCCTATTTTTTTTTTTTTGCAGCGAGAAAAATAGAGCCAAAGTGGATTCATGGCTCTGTGTGCCAGTGCAGTGAATGCATGAATAAAAAATTGCAGACAAGATGTGTTGTTGAACCGTCGTTGGGAGCAACAATACGCTTTTAAGAGTAATTTCTTTTTTTTTTTCTCAATTTTCTTCATTCCTTCTTTCTCTATCTTGCCTCTCTACGTTTAATTTGGGCCTCTCTTTCTTTTCACTACAGTTTACTTTCATCTTCTGTTCTGTTTTTTTTTATATTTTTGTATCCTTTATCTCTTGCACGCCCACACACACACACACACATGCAAAGACACACATTTTCAAGGGTTTGGGTGGTGGTGGTGGTGGTGATGTGTGTGTGCGTGTGTGTGTGTGGGGGGGGGGGGAGGAATGTTGCATCCAAAGGGAGTGAGAGAACAGAG
>JAODUK010000022.1:773375-787563 GCA_027564635.1 Typhlichthys eigenmanni
TCTCTCTCTCTCTCTCTCTCTCTCTCTCTCTCTCTCTCTCTCTCTCTCTCTCTCTCTCTCTCTCTCTCTCACTCTCATCACATGGTATGCAGCCAGATTTAAGGCTTGACTTCACTATGCATTCTCCCATTTGTTTTGACTGGGTCTCATCACTTACTGGTAGAACAAAGAACACAGTTACTCATCATGAATCAAAAATAAATATTTTACTAGTAGAGCATTTTATCTACCCAGTATCTAGCAGGAGAATTGAAAATGCAACAATGAAAAGAATTATCACCCATGTCTTTGTTTTGGTTAAATCCCTGCTGGCTGAATATCTCTGGCTCTCGAGAGAAATCGCTCAGGGTACAAAATGAATGGGATAATTAGGTCCAAGGATTGTGCTGAAATGTAAATGGAATATGTTCCCAGATCAAAAGCCACTATGTGAAACGCACACATGTTATAACATACTACCAACATCCAATCGAGACACGCTTATACCAATTAAAGTAATAGCATACTTTCGTAAAATCAATAATGCTCCTCGGAGCCGTAATTGCTTCTCTCAATCAATTTGATGCATTTTCTAGAACAAAAGGCAACACAGGGGTATTCAATTTACACAAGCATACCCAAAGTTGATGGAATGTGTGCATTGGCTATTAAGGTATATAGGTTGTGCTTCAGAGGAAAGTCGGTTCAAAGTCACCTTGCTATGTGGGATTTTTGTTTACCATACTATTGTAACTCATTACATTGCATCTGCATGGAAGAGAAGAAAACACTATTAGCGCGCCGCTCTATTACGGCAATGAGATGCAGAACACTTTACAACACAATGTAACTTTGTTGACATCCACTATCGCGTCTGATGAGTGGCAGGAGAATGTGGTGCACGACTCAAACACAACCGCACACGCACACAAGCAAAGATACACTCACATGCAGACAACATGACAGACAGACAGGTGTGCCCATACATACACACACACACACACACACAAAGATACACAGACAGATGTGCACATACGCACACACACACACACACATACACTCACATGCAGACAATATGATGCACAGATAGATGTGCACATACACACACACACGCACAAAGATACAGACAGATGTGCACATACACACACACACACAAATATACACTCAAATGCAGACAACATGACAGACACAGACGTGCACACACACACACACACAAAATGACAATGGCAGTTACAGCAGACACAAATAAAGACATTGTGCACATGTGCATGCAGACACACACAGAGAAAAAACATGCAGATAAAAGAGGCTGACACACAACACACACGCACGCACGCACACACACACACACACATGCTGACAGACCTATATGGATAAAGGCAGAATGACAACAGACACACACACACATAATATATATGTATTCATACATGCACACAAAAAGCAAGACAGGCAGACAGTCATATACACACGCACACACACACACTCACACACACCTTGGTAGAAGGTCCACACTGGTGAAGAACTGGGCTATTCTGACAGCTTTGATCAATCAGCAGACAATGATGCAAAGCAAACTCAAATGTGACCCAGTTTTCCCTGCATTCACTGATCTGCTTTGAAAACATCCTCCAAGTTCTTTACACCTATTTTGGGTCACTCTCAGCCAAGTAAAGTTCTGCAAATGGAAACGCTTCATTAGAAACGCGACTCTGTGCCGCACACACGTTGCAAACACACCTATTTGTCGGTGCCATTGTTTTTCCTTTTAGCTTGATTTCTTTCATATTTCATTCTGCTGATGACGAAAGGAAAATGTCTAGATGTGAAAGTCTAGATTCATGATGCACAATGCTGGCATGCCGCCATTCTTATACAAACACAATGTGACAAGATGGTTACTCTCTCCACACAGTGACAGTTCATTCCAGACTCGGAAAAACGTCAAAAATGTTTAGTCATGGCTGGGTGGACTTAATTACCATCCTCCGGGCTCCCACAAAACCCAGTGCCACTATTGGTCCAGAAATACAGATACAATTAAACATACAAGGATGTTGTTGTTGTTGGATATGATTTGGCAAACAGGAAATATTTACTATGATGTAATAATTCACGTAAAAATGCTTATTGCCTCATTCCCTGCCGAAATGTGGTCCTATTTACATATGTGATGTTTTTATATGCAGTATGTTCTATAAGACAGTAGTCTTGTTTACATAAGAGTGGGAACAAATGTGTCAGGTAAAGGTATAAATAGAGAGAATATTGTGATTAATAATATTTTGTTAATAACTGTATACATTGTGATGGCAGTGTTGGCATATAACGAATACTTTCTGGCTATTAATGCTTGTATCTAAATAGAGCAAATGAAAGTCTACTCTGCAGTCTACAGAAAACAAACTGGAAAAAAAAAAAGATCTGATCTTATCAGAACCAAATCACAAAAGAAAAGACTATCAAGAAACGTTTGTGGGAAACATGTTCACTGTTTCTGTAAAATACTTTTACAAATTAAACAAGAAATGAATAAATCTCAACGAACAAACACAATCCCCTGGAGGCTTTAAATAAAATGACCAACATGTATATATCTCATATTATTCTACATCAACGATAGGTGAAATAGCTATTCTCTTTGTTTCCTGTGGTTATTATGCTACATTTTAAATGTCACAGACCTACATTAACCACGTTGTACTTCTGATAAAACAAACTTATTCATTTATATCCAAGTGGCAAAACATACAATACAAAATCACATTCCATTGATGTGAAAACTCAGGTGTTTTCTAATAGCACCCTGAGGCTGGAGAGAAGTAGATTCAAGTAAAGCCTGTGGTTCTCTGACAAAGGATAACCTGTTGACGGTTTTTATGAAGACATGCATTACCTTAGAAAGCTGTGGCTTGTGTTTCCACAGCTATCAGCACAAAGGAAATCACAGTGCAAATGACTGAATCGTACTCACATGCTACTGTGGGTGTTCAGATATTACATGCTAGATATAGTATGCTAGCAGCCACTATGTCAGTAACTACAAGCTGTGCATTTCAAAGCTCCCTCAGTGGTATTACGGTTACTGTATAGCTTTACTGTATACAGTAGAATTACAGAGTACAATTGCTATACATTTTCCATATTATCTCAAGAAAACATGCAGCTTTTCTGTCGAAACGTCACATTTTTCTTGTTGTCTGAGCTCTAGTGTGCAGCTTTCGTATGCTATGCTTGCCCGAACCTCTATTCCAGGTGTGCGTTTTCAGTTGAGTGTTTCATATATAATATTATCCACACAACATCAACATTTTCTATAGGCTATAGACCTTTGCTCTTATTTTTAAACAAGCTACTATATATTCTTACTACTGGTAGTACAAATCAGCAAACCTACAGATAATTGTCCCTTGAAAGTCCATATTCGTTGCATCCATGATGGGAAAATCGGTTCATACGCATCACCGCTATAACATAACGGCCTTCACAAGGTAGCAGAGAAATGCTAACATTCAACACGTCACATAAAAGTAGGGGGCCCGCTGACATTAATGAAAATACAGGAGGAAGAGAGGGCAGTATTTATTAAGAGCAGAGAGATAAGTGTCTCCCTGTTGATGGCATGCATGGGCTATTTTCATTCCTTTTCTGCCCAACCTAACCTGCGACGATGCACTTGTGTTTCTGTTTGCTTTATCCTCGAAGCCCCCCTGGACCGAATCAACCGCTATAAATAAATGACAATGCTGTACTTTAATAAACTGGTGTAAATAGACCCAAAATTAACCTTTTGTGTCTGGATAGGGTCTGGACACGTCTCCTTAGGGAGCCGTTGCTTCCTACTGGGCATAGACCTTTTGAAAATACTGGACAGCGTTTAACCAATCAGCGTTGCTAATGTACAATTGTTTGTATCGCCTCACCTAGCTCTACTTCAAAGTCATCGCACTTAGTCACCCTGACAGGTCCGTAAGAAAGGCGGTTTTGAAAACACTAAATGCAACAGGGCTTCTAGAGACTATAATCTCAGCGAAGATTGAGAGCAATAAGCGGGCAGAGCCGGGCTAGTACTTTAGAGCAGTGGTTCCCAAAGTGTGTGTCGGTCGATGACTGTGGAGTGGTCATTACAGAGGCTTTTATTTGCTTCTCATCTTCCATTCATTTTTTTTCCAATGGCATTGATGGTTGTGAATGCTTCATACATATAGTACAGTATTTTACATGCTTTTTGCCACAAATACATACAGTGCTCACTATAGTTACTAAGACAATTTCTTATTAGAAGATTAAGTAAAATAAATAAACAAATAAGCAAATAAAAAATCTAATTTATAAACAAGTAAATAAATAAATAAAATCTAAATAAATAAATAAATAAATAAATAAATAAATAAAGACAAAGTATGAAACAAGCAAGTCCCGCTACGTGGGACGAGAAGCCCCAGAAGGGTCGTAGATAAGCCTTGGTGGAGACCATTGCTTAGCATTGTTGTCTTCAGAGCTTACTCACCCCCTAGCCCACCCCATCCTCATCTCCCTCCGCTTGTAGCCTAAATTCAGCAGCACAGTTCCCCCGATCGATCACGAGAAGATCTTTTTTTTAATACATTTGTATTTTTTCTCGCCCAATCCCTGCAAATGTTCCTTTACGAAAAAAAAAGAAAAAGAAAAACCAAAAGGGGCGGGGGAACAATGTGAGCTAACAGTGTGCAAAATCAATACTCTTCTGGTGCAGAATAACTGGCGGTCTGGCTGGCAGAGGACGCCCAGCTCCACGTTCAGGGCCAAACCCCCCTTCTCCCCGGCGCGTGCGCAAGTGCGTATGACAACCCAAGTTTTGACCTGTAAGTACATAAAGTGCATGTGTCTGACACGTGCACGGTTTTGCCAAATCCATAACTTCAGGTTCAAGGTCATCAGCGTCTTCAGGTCCTCTGAGAAGTTCATAGGCGTCAGGTTAGAGCTGTCCGTTGTCTCTCGTAACATTATGGAACAGGCATACCGCCTGCAGCGCATGCATGTGTATATATATATATGTGTATGTACATGTACGTGGTGCGCGCGTCCTTTCAGAAACATGCCACCCTCTCTCAAACACCACTCACACAGAGACCGCCTCTAACCTGCTTTTACAAAATGACCTATTCCAAGTAAGTTTGTATGCATATGAGAGAGAGAGAGCGAGTGAGAGAGAGAGAGAGAGAGAGAGAGAGAGAGAGAGAGAGAAATGCATATATGCTATAAAGAACAATTCCGTAATGACTTGGATTTCTTTCTTCCCTGGTTTAACAGAACTTGTTTCTCCAGAACACAACACTGACAGAGACATCAGTTAATGTCTCTGTTTTCAATTCATGTGATTCCCTGAATGCTGGAGGGCCCGGGCATGCGATGCTGTATCGCAGCACAACATAATCAAGTGAGCTGCCAGTCTTTTCATTAAGAAACACATGTAGTAACAAAGCTGGGATCCGCTCGGGAGACACCAGTCACATCTCGTCTTGCCAATTACACTTTGCATGATTCCTCCCCCAAATTAGGCTGAGCTGAGATGGAAAATGATTCCTGGCATGTCGGGAGCACTAATTATACATTGAGCCAATGGAAATATCATTAATGTTGTGCTCTTAATCCACCGTTACACGGGGAGTAACAAAGCCGGCTGACATCTATTTGGCTTGGGAAATGTTTTTTTTTTATTAAAATACAAAAGTTTTGCCTATCAAACAGAAGATTCCACACTCAAAAGGCTGAGTAAGATATCAGTGTGTTGTTATGTGGCCTCTGCAAGCCCTAAAAACAAACACAGGTTTAAATTCTCAAGCGTATGTTGTGTTTAGCCAGTCACAATCACCAGATACTGTAGGACCGCAGTGACCTTTTGGAACAAACAAACTCCATTGTGTTGTAGGAAGTTACAGTCGCAACTGCGTTGTTTTACAAAAACAAACTAAAATGTTATTTACTGTGAATAGAATGAAGGACCTATTGACCATTTTGATAGGTATCACTTCCAAAAAAAAAAAATGCTAACTAAGCATACTTGGTTGATAAAAGCTGCCTCCCAAATGCTTGCTTTGTTATTCACGAATGCACAGCACAATAACACAAATATCGTTTTAAATGTAACTTCAGATATTATGTGAATTCTTGAATTTGACTTTATAGGAATAGCAGCAACATAACATTACCATAAGCTTGGTACAATGCATGCATAATAGATTGTTGTTTTCACTCTGCATATGGTGGGAGCTGGATTTGCTTCAAAGTGCACCAAATTTGCATGATTCGATGTGAGGGATTCTGGGATTAGAGAACACCAGTTCCTCTCCCTCGTTCACTCAGCTATAGAAAGGTATCACATTCTCACAGATGGTGGGGAACATTGTGAAAATATTGTCATTAAGATACAAAAGAGTGCACATGGAGGAAATAGTAATGGCATTCAGTTGTTCTTTCTTACGATTGTTGCCAAATTCTCTACTGGAATTTGCACATGCCTTGTCCACCTGAAATGAGAGAAAGAAGGATGCTTTCCAACAATGCCATGACCAAAATATGTGAACCAACGAAGTTGCAGTACACAGATTATATAAAATGTAAGTGCACATGGCCATGACGAAGACAGATCTCTACCCCCAGCAAGGGTACCGAGGAGAGCAATATAATTCTACAATGTTGTCCATGGAAAAGTCGAAAGTAGAAAATATAACTCAACTGGCTTGAATAACAGAATAAACCTGTGAATGTGCCGTTACTTATACAGCATGGGCAGCGATCTCTCTCTTTGGACCTTTACGGTTAGACCTTCGCCTTGTTTACCAAGCAGCTTTGGTCTAGTGAGGAGGAAGATCTTGAAGACAAAGTATCATGCCCAGAGAAAGCAATTGACTGAGGCATGATACTGCCTCCAGAGAGAAACCCAAAAGGACGTACAAATGAACACTGGAAGAGGAGAGAACAGCGAAGGTTATCAACAATTTTACATTGAGGGCAATTCTAAAAAGAAAAGCCAGTTCATAAAGCTTTGCCAACAGAACCAAACAGGCACTCTGGAAATTAAGCTTGGTAAGGAAAAGATAAGGAAGATACGAAATTAGATTTGCTAAGTAATTGTTTCATAAAATGGCCAGGTCCTCAACTCATACCTGAGGTGCGTTTAGATTAGCAAAAAAAGGCAAACGTTCGCAAAACATTTTCAAACAGTTTTCCATAAACTGGGATTCATCTAGGGAACACTTCTCCATAGTACCAAATGCCGTTGAACGTGAACATTTGCTCACACCCAAATTATTTATACCTGCAGTCAGTTCAAGATGTAGAAGCAGTTATAAAAGCAGTTAGCTGGTTAGTTTACATACAAAATTAGTGTCTAGCCTGGATGCATTGTTGTGTAATACCAGCACTGTCAGCGAGAGATGTCTGACACCCCGAGGCAAAGTGTTTTTAGAGAACAAATGTAGTAAAAACCTTCTGTTTTGATTTGAGCATATTGCAGTCTTGTCAATGCTGCCATCTTTGAGGTTCTCAACTGTTTTGCAAGTGTTGGGGTGACATTCAATACTTTCTTGCTTATTATTTTTTTTTTCTGTCAGTATTAAGACAGTGGAGATTTGTGATTGAGAGCCGAAGCCACAACTTTTTACAGGTGCCAGGCACCGCTGGCACGAGTGCATGTAGCTGCCATTCCTTACTCTTGGCTCCTGTCATTTAAGGAGAAAACAGTGAGCCTGTGAGACTAGCATTCTGTCTACAAGCAACAGCAGCATGTTACTACTGTATCTTAACTGACACTTAATGTATTAACAAAACGGATATTGTGTCGATAGCAGAAATGACAGAAACAGAGCTACAATAACACATGCGTATCATTCAAAATGGCCTGCCTTGTGAAGTGAACTGAAGGCATATGTTACAGCCAATGGGATTTCCACAGCAGTGGATACATTAATGCACATTGCATGGTCATCATTGATGAGCTGTCCTGTCCCTCTTCCCATTGGATAACCAGATTATAATTTAGACTGTGTTGCCCATCTGTTGGGCGTACACCCACGCACATAGGATGAGTCGCATCGCCTGGCTTCCATATCTCGCCGTAAAGAATTGTAAGAGAATGGGGGGGGGGGAGACAATATTGTATTGCTCGCCTGTCTCTAGCAGTTACACTGTGTATTTGTGTTCATTTGGGATGTTTCTTCACAAAATGAATACATTCAGATTTGGATGGTGAGACCAAGCCTTCTCTATGGAGTACCATGTTGTAAAACACGCTTATAAACTATATAATGCAAAGAAGACAAATGGGGCTAACATTAACTTAATTAGCTACAGTATGGAAAGCCTCAAGTCAATTCTGTAAGTGAGCATGGAGTCTATTGAGTATTTTGGCCCACATACCTCAGGACAGTTATACAGTAAGTCATTCCTGAGACTCAAATAAAAAACACTTCCTCCCCAGAAGCTCCGCCCCACACATTTGAAACGCATTGCAAAGGCTTGGATTTTGTTGTTGTGTGTGGCCTGCACCACTTTGCTTGTGTTCCTTCCTATTTACAGAGCCAGTGTAGAAGTACCAGCTTCTTTTTCCATCACGCACAGAAGCTATTTGGTAAATTTGACAAAACGTGTATTAGCTTACAATCACTTGTTATATTTTTAATTTATAAATACTTGTATTTGAAATAATCAAGTGCTCACCAGTTCAGTCAAGACAGCAGAATTTGCTTTTACTAATTTAAGAATGTGCTTTTAACGTACTGTATACTGTAGTAGATGTATACAGGTAATCTAATATAATAATTAGTAACATACAGTATACTGTAGTAATGTATGCAGGTAATCTAATATAATCGTTAGTAAACCAACATACCTTTTCTCCCCTTATTGACAGTCTACACAACAGGGTGGCCGCAAATCTTAAAAAAGTCCTGTTTACCATATAGTTCTATGGCATTTACTAATAATAGGCCTTAAAAAGTCTTAAATGGTCGTAAATTCATGTTTAGATGGATCTTTTTTTTTGTCATATCAACATCGCAAGAATATTTTGTATATGTCCCCTATCCACGACTATTGCCGAAGCAGACCATTTCTTTAACAGAACCAATTTGATTTTATTTTACAATACTGGTCATTTTGAACTGGCATGTGAAAATTTTTTACTTTTGGTGTGTAATTCCACTGCAAGTTTGGTCTTAAAGTTTGATCTACAGTTGAATTGAAAGCCCTTAAAACATCTTCAAATTAATTTGTTTACATACATGTAGACACCAGGGTGCTAGTTTGTCTATGCATGTTACAGTATGCACATTGCACGCTGGTCCTGCAAGGCGATTGGCTGGTTGTGGAGGACAGCAGGAGAGGAAGAGAGGAGGAGGATGCAGTCTTGTGATGTTCATTCATTGCCAGTGTAATGCCGGGCTTGACTCGCCGGTGTGCGTGCCGGCCGGCGGTGGTAAGCCCTTGTTCCCAGCGTCCGCACACTTACACGTGCAATCAGCGGATTGCTCCCAGCCGTGTGGGTGTGGGGACGTAAGAGGCCGGAGGACTCCTTTCAGTTTGTGGGTTCTTATTCGCATTAGCTCCGCTTGCTTTGCCGTTTGTCTCACGCGACTGTTACGCGCTATTCCGTTTAGTCTTATTAAACGGCGGGCAGTGGCTCGCTTGATCTCCTTCACCTGTGTGCGTGGTTCGTATGGTCACACTCGCACTCACCCTGCTTGTTACAGCCAGGTGTGCGACATCAGGTGAGAACCAGGTTCTGGTCAAATATAACACATAGATGAAGGCATGAATATTCCCAATGATGGACCCTTATCCTAGTGACCCCCCAGAAATGCCAAACCAATAATGGGTATCCCCTTTACGGTCATATGAGTTCATATTGAATGTGTCATTTTCTCAGATTACATGCAAGAATGGAAGGTTTATACATCATTGGTAACACTTGGGTCAGGCTAATTGGCATATATGCACAGAATATGGCCACCCAAATAAATAAATAAATACATTAATTTAGACATATGCAGTATGTAAAATGTATGAAGACAATACATAATTATAACTTTTAATCACCCTGTATCCACACCTACATTATTCTTTTCACTAATTGTTGTCTCCCAGTGATCTACGTTTTATGGGAGAGAAACATTCACTATAGGAGTTGTTCAATCAACATAGTCCTTCAATAAAGTACCATCTGTGTCTCATTAAATCTGCTAATTGTTTTTGGCACCTTTCAGCCCTTTTGTTTAGATACACTTTGTTCACAATGTTGGCTATATAAAATACTCTTACTGTGTAGGGTAATTGAAAGTATTCTAATAGCTCTTGGCCTTTCCTGAACCGGCACACTCTTGAATCCGGAACGATAAAATTCCATGATAAATTATTATACTTAATGAAATGCATCTAATTAAAGTAAAAGCATGATCAAATTGTGCCTGACTGTCAGTCAAAGATGCTGACATGTAATTTAAAATGTTCCCTTTTTGCTTCGCTCACTGCTGCCCTGTAATATGAATCCGTTTTAAAGCAGATCGGGTTTCTGGGAGACAACGGGAGAGTAGATGATACTTAATCAACTAATTGACATGACAAAGAGCTTTTCTAATGTGTGTGTTCAATAACATCTGGCCCTCTCGTGTTTAATACTAAATTATTCACAGGAAGGACATTTTCAGTCTAAACTAGCAGTGTAACATTTCAGCTGTAGATGTTTGAACGGTCATTCATCAGGAGCTTGGCAAGCTCATAGTTTTGTTGCTAAACTAAACTGAACACATGAGCAACGCAACAAGCATGATGTAGTTCACGATAATAAACGTGTTAATAAACTGAATGATAGAGGAGTCAGACAGAAAATGTCTGCAGTACGGTATCTACTACCATTGAAATGATTCCAATTAGAATGTTTTATTTAAAAATAAATAATAATAATAATAATAATAATGATGAAAAAGCAGTGCTCTGCATGAAAATACTGGCCTTCGTTTGTGTGAACTGATTGTTTCCCCCAGAGACGTAACAATCCCGTCTTTACGATTATGAAGACCAGAGGAGAAATGCGTTTGCACAGCAGATGGTGAGCGCTCCAACTGTCCTAGTAGGTTAGTTGATCATATTACCACGTCTGGCCGCAGTGTTCAAATCTATCCTGCTAAGGAGACCCTCAAAAGCTTACCGTCCGGACATTTACGGCCAGCTGCGGCCTTTTCTTTGACGCACCACGAGTGCTCATGCAAACACAGCCTAAAGCAGAATACAGCTCAAAGCATTACAGTATCATTTGACCTCCCATGTCCTCCAACACAAGGACATAATTAGGTTATTTTCCAGGTGGTGATAGAAGAGGAGTGGGGGACAGGTATAATGTTGACGCTGACCAACGTTCAGGCTCAAGGCCTGTTAATGTCAAGGCGATGAATGGGAGGGGCTCCCTGCGTTGTACAGTATACTGTATAGCTACAGGTCACTGTTGTCCCACAGATGAACTAAGTGACAATAATTGAGTGAGAGGGGGGAAGAGGGGAAGCAAATGGTGTCATGAGTGCATGAAGTGGAAGGGGCCCGCTGATTTATTTTTCCAAAACAATGCATGCCAGAGCAAATCAGTTTTATAAGAGAGGGTGCGGTGGGGAAGAAGATACGGCTTGGGTCGCAGGCTTTACCGCAGTAGTGCTTGCCGAAGAGAGGGATTATACCGATCAAAACGACGTATACTATGTTTATTATACTGTATACAATCAGAGGGGCCTGCCAAGTAGTATGATTCCTAGTAATATCACCATTTTAACTTGATTAATTGACCTTGTTGCTATGCTATCCACGTTGGACATAAAACTACAATTTAACGATCTTTACAGTCCACTATGTCAAAGCAGAAAATATATATATTACAACCACATGACTACAGGCACATCATCCTGTCAATCACAGGCCCTTCTGCTAACAAGCATGGTCTATTTAGATAGCTCTGGTTTGTGCACATTTCTGTTGATGCCAACCTTCTGGAGAGATTTAAAATGTATGATAAGGAATTATCACAGACATCCTGCTATTTAGTTAGAAACCTAAACATTATGCTGTTGTTGTTAAAAAATAAAAATAAACATCCATATGAATAGCAGTGCAGGGTGGCACATGCTGTATACTGACATCCATTATGAACACCATTTGTTTTAAAATCAAAAAATATGCTTCTGTAAAAAATGTATCTGTAAAACAACACCCATGGCTGCATTTACAACGGCCTGTTTTTCAAGCGTATGCACATCCTGTCTTCTAGAGCAGGCTGGTGGCACCGTATAACTGCATAGACACAAAAAGAGTAGAGTAATTATTTTAGAGAAAGGCCTGAAGGACATTTGGAGTTGTTGACATTCAACTGTTGGGGACTCAATCCTTTCCAAACTGGGGAAAAAAGAGAGGAATGATTAGAGTGAGAAAGGTTCTGTCTCTTGTCCTTTATCTGACAAAACGACTTCACAGAAGAGAGACTAATTGCGCGGGGGATGGAAAGTGGTCACAATTATTTCCCCATAATGGTACCAATGCATCCATTTCAAAGAGAGGCTGTGACTTCACATGAAGTTTACTGGATTAAGCCAGAGTTGAGTGCTATTGTGTGTTAAATGTGGGTGTTTGTGGATGTTTTTAGCATTATGTGTAATGGTCTTAATAAAAGCTATATGGTTTATGTACAGTATTTACAATGACTTCGCATGCAGTGTACTGTGTAAAGGCACTCAAAGATTACCATATTAAAAAGGTGGGGTTTAGCAATTAAAATCCAATACACTTTCTGTCACATTCTGTAAATATCTCCTCATGGTTCATTAGCTGCAACAAACAAGGTGGACCTTTACTGAGAAGTGATGTAAAGGATGATTTAGATTAAGCGCTAATGAACTTCTGTTAAATCTTCAACTCTGTATATTCCTTTCTGTACCTCAATTACACGTCCTGCTGCACCACAGACCATAGCCATCAATTAACCCCTCGTTTGCAGAACTGGTTTTATCACCAGTTTCTCAAGCATACTTTTACTTTGTCTGTTAAAGTGTAAGTGCACCCCAGCTCTGAGCGGACTCCACCCACTGCACAAATGCTACAATGTAGTCAAGGAGATGAGTGAGGGGATTTAACGTTAACATTAACGTTAGATTTGATGACGCACAAACGGACGAGAAGTATTGTTGGAAACCAGCCAAGTCCTACGGCTATTTTCAAACCATAAAATCCGGATATTTATAAAAATGGGAATTTTGTCAAAATTAACACCAGCATTAATGTGTAATGAACATTATTACTAGTGGAGATGCACAACAGAGTTTTTTTTTGAGAATTAACAGAATGGTGGTCAATGGTGGACGAAAATGCTAAATCCTGTTCTGAGCGTCATCGTTGAAGCCAGCAAGCTATAGAGTAAATGTTTCATTACTTAATTACTTAAATACCTAGTCTCGCCACTAGCAGCCATCTTTGATACACCTCCGGACAGTTAGTATATTTTTGCAACCAAAACAAGGTTTAAAAGGCCATTTCCCCCACTCACTATACTTCTACGCATTCGCGCAGCAGTCGGCTTGTGTCAGTGCAACCACACGATTGGCTAAAGAGGTTAATCCTTGGCGGTTATGATGGAAGACGATTGGCTCTTTCGGGTGGAGGGGCGGGATATAGGCCTCCAACTGCCATATTTGGTAGTTGGAGACATTTCCTGGAAATACTGTGCCAGAGGTTTAGCCTCTCCATGAACCATTGACAATTTCGATCTTCCGTTGGCATAACTCTGTTATTTCCATGGCTCTGGGATTGAGAAATTTAGCCTTTTTTTCAAAGGCTGCAAAGGATCCTTTGCGGCCCAACATGTCCCAGGATGCATTGCGCGTTGCAGGTGACGAGACAGATCTTAAATGGAGAACGAAACACCAGAAGCAACCGCGGAGCAAATATGTTTTTAAATTCTGGTAAAGAATTGTGCTTCAACTAAAGTGAATCATAAACGATACATGTACAAAAACCAAACAAATGTCTCAACGGGACTGAAACTACAGTAACATGGTGTCACGCTGGCGTCCCGCGGCGTGGCTGCGCCCTCTGGTCGGGCGCGCTCTCGCGCGCCGTCCCCAGAGTTCTGATAGCCGATCTGCGACAGGTGGCAATCAGGGCCTCCCCACACCTGATCCTTGTTAGTGATTGTTCCCCT
>JAODUK010000022.1:791142-812055 GCA_027564635.1 Typhlichthys eigenmanni
TAGTGTGAAGCACTTTGTGTTACATGAATTTGTATGAAAAGTGCTATATAAA
The DNA here is from genome assembly GCA_027564635.1 of Typhlichthys eigenmanni. Taxonomy (NCBI): domain Eukaryota; kingdom Metazoa; phylum Chordata; class Actinopteri; order Percopsiformes; family Amblyopsidae; genus Typhlichthys; species Typhlichthys eigenmanni. The sequence goes on from JAODUK010000022.1 coordinate 791,195, forward strand.
TAAAGATTGATTGATTGATTGATCAAAGGAGACTCATACAGTCACCTGTGATGGTGATGATCATTTGTATTGCACTGTGTTATTCATCACTGATCTAGTATACGCTGTAAACATAGGACGTAACAAAAACAATAATATATATATATATATATATATTATTAATGATATATATTGTATTGATGCTATGTATGTATGCTAGTTTACTACAGTGTATATGCTCAAATCTCCATTCTTGTCCTGGCAAATATTAGGGCTGGCCCCAAGTACTCTATTATTCAGGAATTCGTTTGTTGGGTATGTATTCGATTTTAAATATTGGGATTTGAGTATTCGTTTTTTTTCTTTGGTATTTTTCGGTATTCTTAGGTATGCATGTTTTCCCATTAATCCCTACTGTCTTTGTGTAAACCCACGTTATATAATATAAATGCATGTTGAAATGTAATTGCCTGCCCTACACTGTGTCATCAACACAATTGATTGCAATTGGCTCTGTCTGTAAGAAGAGAGGCTTGGACATTCATTCAAAACACACGCTTACTGTATTGGCTAATATATGCTAATGGACAGCTCTGACTGGGTTAATTGAGGTGTCAATCAAAGCAGCCATTTTGAGCACATGGCTATGTTTATATGTGTGCTCACTGAAGCTAGGATTGGATGTTTACAGCTAATATAAAATGAATGCAACAGCCGGCAGTGCAGTATTTGTTCATGTAAGGTTATTTTGGACTAAATATTTTACTGGATCGTCTGGACCCTTGTCAATGTAACAAGATTGTTTTGATTATTGGTGAACTACACTGTTATTGGTGGTCTAATATGAGTCTTCTTAGGTGATTAGTTGACTCAAAGTTAATTAATAATAATAAAGCGTTAATTACTTGCTGTTGTACAGTTATGTGCTATTTAAAACCTGCAAACGGTCCTGCCGCCCACTTTGATATTTAACATGTTTATGAAAAAATAATTATAGTTGAGTGTTTTTAATGGTGTTTTCTGAGAACGAGTATTCGAATACTCGTTCGGAAATACCATCAACAAGTATTCAAAACCTGTAAAATGGTATTCGGGACAGACCTAGCAACTATTGATAGACGTTGATATATATATATATATATATATATATACATACATACATACATACATACATACTGTATCTTGTCCTGTCCTTGCCTATAGGCTACACAATTACAGACCACACAATGGTGAAAATGTGTCAGCTGGCTGCAGGTATAGTCTCAGCAGATGCAAGACCATGAAGGAAGACAGATCCTCAAGTCAGAGAGATAGCTCTCTACATCCACCGTACACCAGTGTCTCGTGGGTGGGTGGGTGTAGGAGGCGGGGGAGGAACTGATGGGGGAGTAAAGGGGTGGGAAGGCGGGGCAGGGTGGATGGGGTGACTGGGGGAGGGGGATGAGGAGTGTGGTGAGAAGGGTCCAACTCTGGCATAAAAGTAAATTCAAATGCATTATTCATGGCTCTCTGTGTCAAAATATCATTTACGTGTGCTGTGTTGACTCATGGATCGTAAAATCAGAAGGACATGAAAAGAAAGCGCGGGGGAGAATACAGAACTGGAGACTTTTCCCCCCTTCAGGCCTGAAAATAAAGAGCCCTGGTGAGGTCTCCCTCGACTTATTAGGTATCAATTATTTATCTGGCTATTCTTCATCTATGTAATAAGCAGGCGCCTTGTCATAGAAGGCCTGGTGTCCCAATCATCAAAGTCAGCTGCCTTGAAAGGGACTTGACTAGATGCAAATGCAAAAGTGTTTTGAAGATTGAAAACCTATAGCTCTTGGAACTGACCTTTATTTCTCATATACGCTGCCATAAATGAAAAGGCAATGCAGCTCATAGTGACATTTTTCGCATAGCCTAAATTATAAGCTTCAGTGATTGGATATTTGTTTTGGACTGAAGAATTTTGTTTCTTAAAATCTCGATCATAATGGCCAGTTATTTGGAAGTTTTTTTTTCACCGCCAACTTAGCTGTTTAATGAGCTCAGCGTTACGTACTGTACCAAACAGAGGGAACCAGTAGTAATGTGATGTATGTTGACACCACAGCAGCCCCTAGGGGTGAAGCACGCTACCTACAGTGTGTGCTTGAAAATCTACAGCTATTAGATATGCATCTGTTTTCAGGGCAACATTTCTATTTTCTAAAGAAAAATGAAAAGGTTATAAATGATTTGTACATCTGCAAAACCAATCCTTATGTGTGGCATCTCAATCATTTTTAATTATTCAGTATACAAAAAATAAACACAACAATTACAAATAGTTCCGCTATTAGGTATATATAAAAGGTTATGAATGATTTGTACATCTGCAAAACCAATCCTTATGTGTGGCATCTCAATCATTTTTAACTATTCAGTATACAAAAAATAAACACAACAATTACAAATAGTTCCGCTATTAGGTATTTCCTGATGCTGGAATGCAATGCATATTCCAGTAATGCTACAGATGCGTTTTCATATACAGTGGCTTCTCCATATCCACGCACATCTGTATGCGTGGGGGGTTGGAGAGGGATATGGGCACATATGACCTGCTCTACTTTTATTTTGATTTATAGTGCCGGTGGAGAGCATCATCACAGAATCGCTTCATCTTCTCTCCTTTATTACACCACATTTGTTTTCATTTTACTCCCAAAGCCATGGCTGAATACATTAGAGATTTCCCAGGGGGCCGCGGGGCAGACGCCTCAGCCCATATGAGACAATGGCATGACGGAAGGGATTTTCTGAGCATGCTTCATCATTAGCAGCGTTAGCATTATCTCGGCTTCAAAATATTATTATAGGACGGTCATTATTCACAGGATTAGCGGGACAAATAGACACACTAGTAGACGTGGTGGTCAAGCATACATGGCAAGGACGTGGCGATGTTAATAACTGGTCCAGCCAATACATGCTAATTGTAGACATTAGCCAGGTGTTGGGTATCTAGGCCTTTTCAGAAGGGCTGCATTCAAGAGAGCCACCAGAAAGGGCCTATAAGCTAAAGACTAGCAGTAAAATAGCACATTCTGGGCATGATTGCTTTATTCAAGCATAAATAATGCCCCCCACCCCCCATCCTCCAAAGACAGAGGTTTATTGGTGCAGACCCTCTTGTGTGCCCTATATCCCTAATTCCCAGTACTGGCGAATCAGACCAGACAAATAGCCATCTGAAGATGGCTTGGGGGGAAGGGTAAAGTGGGACACAAAATCTGATTCAGTTCCAGGAAGATAACCGGGAACATTAAGGTAGAGATAATATGGCAATTGAGTTCAGCATAAAAGGTCAAAGACAGGCTAATGCACACTGTAGTACACAATTCACTATTGAACCCAGTGAGAGGGGGAGGTGCTTAGAGGTCAGGGGTTGCACTCAGACATGTTTTGGGTCAGGCTGAAAAGAATATGTGCAAGGAGCATGGAATTATAGTTATTTATCATTTGTCACGTGACAGATGTATGTCACGTCACAGCCATGTTACTAAATGCGAGTGATACACAGAGACTGTGGTTGCATTTAAATTAAACATTTGTATCCAAAACACCAAATTAAAATGATATATTTTGAGTGTGGGGTATTGATTATAAAATAGTTGCTATTTGATGGCAGCCTTGTAGTGTTTGCTCTAAAACATTAAAAAAAGACAAATGGACCTCTTCTTCAAAGAAGAATCACAGCAGGTTTTCCTTCTTTTTTTTCACGAACAACACATTTCTTGTAAAATTTTGCATTTCTCATAAGGCAAGCAATGTCAAGACAATCCGTGCAGCTTAGAAGCAACAACCTCAAAGCGAAAATGTCATCCGCTGTGGCCTAGTCGATATTTCACTTTAATGTCAACTGTATTTTTCCATTTCATGGCAACGCTATGCGAGTCCATCAGTGCCATTATACATCTCCTGCGCTCTCCTCCCTTCATGTCTGCATGCATAAACAGTAAAACACATCCACATGTGGAAGCTGAAAGGACCTGATTGGCTTATTGTGGATAACAATCAGTGCTTCCCACAATTACAGTATTCATCCCCACATATGTTGCAACTCCCACTTTGGCCAGACTCAAGCAGCAGAACAAACAAAGATGTCACAGTTACACTACCAAAAGGCAGCCTATAAGTAAAAACACCAACAACCTCCGCCACGCATGTATTCAACATTCAGAGTCAGCTGGCGGTGAAAGTGATATAATCTCCATCATCTCAAGGACACAGTAAAACCTACTGGCCTAGCTTTGTTACGTGCAATACGTAGAGGAAGGATATCTAGCTATTTTATGATTGAATTCCCAAGGACAGAATAAGAAGAGATGGGGGGTGTGGGTGTGGGTTGGTGAATAGGTATAGGGGAAAATGTCTGTTGGGGGAGGGGTGTAAAGTGTGCGGGGGTAGTGGGTAGCAGCAACGAGAACACAATCATAGCAAGAGGCTAATATGTAACGACTAATGCACAGAACCGACCGTTATTTATATAGTTCTACGGTACAGACATGCAGAACATATGTGTGTAATGTATACGAAATTAAAACATGCAATAAATCAGGGACCTTCTGTGACGCGTGCCTGCGTGTATATGTGTGCGTGTGTTAGGGCACGTGATCTGTCCTCAGAAGAAGCCGGAGATCTTGGTCGCTACTTAAAGCTCCAAGACAGACCCCTTGTGAGAAGGCAACAGAGAAAGCTACACGAAGCACAGCAGTGCTGGACATGGAAATTCACCAGCCTCCTTAGGGGGGAAAATACTCCCCACTAAGCCTGGTATAATAACCCCATGGACCCCCCTGTGTTTGTGGCTATATAGGGGAGCCCTGTCAATCAACATGAAGCCAGACAGCATACATTTACATATTTATTTAGCCTGCATTGTCGTAAAGGCAATTTCACACAATTTCACACATAAATTACCTTAAGTGTATTTAGGGTTTATATTTATTTACTCAAGTATATAATGTAGAAAAAAAAAAGACATGCACGCTTGTTTTAAGACTGTAATCACATAAGTGTTCATAAGATTTCCTTGGACTACAATAAAAAGGTGTCTGATAGTGAAGAAACAAACAATAGGCTCAATCAACAATAAGAGACACCCATCTAGAGGAGGGTAATGGTACTGCATGTTAGGTTAAACCTGTCAGTTTATTTAGAATTTGTTTGTCTTTACATTCTGAAACACAATTAGCTAGCTAGCACAGCTAGCAAGTGAAGTGCAGAATTAAAATAACCAGCTTTCAATGCTGTTTTGAAATGCAGATTATTAGTCTAATTGTAATTTAGTTTAATTTAACTCTACTACAACAAATTAAATGTCACATATAACTGCCATTAAAGTCTACACAGGGACCAGGCATTAACCACATGACTGATACCAAATGACTAAAAGCATTTACTTTTAGTTTGTCTGTTTGTGCTCATTTGTGACATTGTCTGGGCAGCAAAAACAAGTGTTTAATTTGCAAAATGGGAGAATTCAGATGTATGGATTAATGTATGTATGGACACTTGAGGTAGCCTACTCTATACGATATATTCATAGTGCAATCAACTTCACTATGAGAGTAATAATATCAGGAGATGATTCATTTCTGATTGTGAGAGATTAATCCAAAATTTACGTTCAAAACCCTTTATTTAAATTCCCATTTGAGGCTGGATACGAAAGCAAGTCACCACCCATAAATGACAAACCAGTGATTGTGAAAGTACAGTTTTGGTATCTACTAGAGTATTCTCTAGCTAGTTTTCCAATTCATGACAACTGTACAAGGAGTGAATTTTGAACTCAGTTAAATATATTAAGACATACATGTAGAGTTACAGGCAAAGTCTGGTATTGCAATGATGGTGACAGCTAGAACCAGCATAATTTCAGCTTCCAACATGTTCATCACGACAACAGTGTCACAGGCATATATATATACATTACAATACTTATTTATAGTCTATGATAGTAAATTGTGGCTTTTTTAATTTTTTGAGATGCTGGCAGCCTTGGTAGTAAGTAGACTCATACTTCTGTTTTGGATAGCTGAGCTTGCCAAGAATGGGGCCAAGTTTGTTAACACTGAATTGGTAATTCTGACAGTTACTGTATAGCAATATTAGACACTAAAATGAGTTTGAAGAGCATAACCACAGCTTAAGTATGGACTCACAGTTTAAAGGTATTTATTTGACATAAAAAAAGACACTCAAGACCTTCACCCTGTACTGAATAAAGAAACAAGCATTCCACATTCACTAAGTGTTATTAAACAAGCACAAAGACTTCAAAAGTCTTAAAAGTTCTAAAATAAATGTCTTGTTAATTTTCACTTTGGCAACTGAGGACAATACAAACTGTCCACATTCCTGAAATAAAAGTGAGGCTGATAATTTGACTTGTGTTAAAATCCTACATACTCAATTCATCATAAGTGAAAGACCGGCTAATATTGCCTGTCAAAAATCTTACCCCAGGGTAATAATATTAATTTACATTGATTAACTGTATATCACAATAAAAGTACATGTTATGGTGAAAAGAAGTTCAGTTTCAAGTAAAACAAAGTTCATTAGAATTATTAGAGGTCCAAGCAGCAAAGCTGCTGTAGCCCTATTGGAATTGTAAGGATTTTTGTTTCCATTTCTGTCATAAAATTGCATATGGGCAGCACAAACTGTACACATTGCAAACACCAAACTTGGCAGATATGTCCCAATCCTGGTAAAGATCACCCAAAAAGCCAGACAACTCTAGGGGGCGCTATAATAACCACAGTTACATTTTGGCTTATATCTGGAGAACCGTATGGGTTATAAAAAAAACTTAGTTCCCCATATTCCGTGAATGCTCCCCAATCGATTAGGCCCTTTCCCGCCCATTTGCGTATTGAAAAGTTTTCCGCCATTTTGAAAAAATGTAATGTTCATGCAAAATGAACTAGCCCGAGGCCGTTCATCAAATTCTCACGAAATTTGGTACAAATAATCTACAGACCATGGTGACAAAATATTGTATAAAGAATTTTGAACTGATGTTCTGTTTTAAAGTTGTGCACCAATCAACTTTGAAGGTATGACCCAAAATTACTTTGGCCTATATTTTATGATTTCCTTGCCCAAACTTGGGCGCTACAACTGACAGATGAAATTTGGCACACTTACACATGGCCCAATGTTACTACATGTCCTCAAGTGCCAATTGTCTGGACTGGCAAAATGGCCGCCAAACAGCCAATCAGAATTCACCGTCAATATTTGCCAGTGGGAATGGTTGATGGTCTTGAAACTTTATATGCTTATTTAGTGTGGTACACAAAATGTATGATTTAAATTTGACATGTTGGCCACAAGCTTATTTTCTCCTTTAATTCCTTATATTGTCCCTAATCAAATTGGCTCATAACCTTAATCTTGAAATACCTCATCCATCACATATTCTGTGGAAGTTTCAACAATTTGGTGAGATTCCGTCCATATGGGGCACTATAAACGGAACATTTCATTCGAGAACCTTATTTGAAAGATATTGGCCACAAGGGGGCGCAGATTTACGTTTTGACAAATTTTTGTGATTTGATGTAAGAGCACAAATGGCCCAGAAGATGGCAGCAGAAGACCTTTCATTAACAAAAACTTTCTGGCTGAAGCAATGACACCACCAATGTTAGCTCTAATTGTTTTGTAGTTAATGTGAGCTGGGTAGGTCAGGCTATGGGTCCGCCTGGCTTTACAGGATATGGGAGTTGAACAGGATTTCTGTCCACTAAATGTAAAACTCCATTATCTTCATATCCATGGCAGTCTTAGATATTATTATCTGAAAAACATTTTACTCTAAACTTCGCATCGTGTGGTCCATTCCACTGCGTTTAAAATTGGTATTATTCCACCTCTTATTTCTCTTGTTGAGAACGCTGAACCGTTTCGACAGAAGAGTTGATGCGACTGCTGCAGTTCTGCTTGGACCCCGATGATCTCTGCTTGCGGCTATATTTATAATGAATATTGTTAAACACAACAGGCCACGTACCCATATATAAGCTGTGGCGCATACTCCGTCCACTTCAGTAACGCCCTCTTCAGCTGCACCATAGCCTCGGTGACAGAGGTGCACAAGCATCTCCAGCAGGTGAGGTCTCACCTGGTCTTTCGACGGCTGGGTGGGGCATTTAGGCTACAGGAAAAAATGGTTGTTTGTTATATATTTAACGTTTAAAATATCGTGTGTGCGTGCGTGTGCGTGTAGGCTTATCACAACCTTAGCTGCTTGCCACCTGTAGGGGGCAGCATTTCCCCAGAGGATTGTGGCGGCTGCGTCCTTCACCCTCCCCCTCCCCCGCATAGCGTCGCTCCGCCGATCCCCACTTTTTCAGTCAATCCACTACTAACCCAGTATCCACAAAGTAATGCAGACATATAGTCTACACTGGTAGAGTGGTCATACCATAGTAGTGCAGTAACAGATTATGGCACGTATTTATTAAAAAGTGGGATATAGCTGAATTTCAAGGCTCACGACAAACGGAATTACTCTACTCTGCCACTAGATGGCAATGCGCGTCATGTTTTTGTTACTAGCACAGATTAGTTAGCTGTACTTTTCATGTGGGCTAGCCTACTTGGATATTAGTGTTTTCTATTTGTATATTCATATTAATTAAGCTTGAATTTCTAGTCTGTTAACAGACTAGAAATTCTCCGACTTTGTATGCAAGACGCTTGAATGAAACATTTTGCATTTGTCTACAACATGCAATGCGCGCACACGCCCAAATGTGAGTAATCACCCACATTAACCCAAAACACCTGAATGGGCAGAGACTTCAACCATTCATTTGTGAGGAGGCACCTAATAAAAAGAGAGGACTGAATAGTTTACCCGTCGTAGCTCTTCAGAGACCCTGAATCCGCCACAACCATTTCGCGTCTGCGGTCAAGTCAGCATGAGTTCGTCCGTGTTTCGTGCAGTGATCGCACTTGCCGTCCTGAACATTAACACAGCTTTCGCCAGACATTTCGAGGTTGTGCCAACAGGTGAGATTTTCCCCTTTATTCGCGAATATTCTCCTGTACATGTAAACACCAAACGTGTATCTTCTAATGTCGGCGCTTAATTGCGTTTTCTCTCTAGTTACTAAGCAGCCAAAGCAGCATTGCCCACGAAGTCTTAACGTGGCCCCACCCTACAAGGCCTGTGTACGTGAGCGAGACTGTCCTGGAAAAGACATCTGTTGCGTCTACGACTCTGGAGCAGTTTGCGTTCCTCGTGCTTTCAGTGAGACTACGTTTACTTCAGTTTTCACTATTTGATTTAGATTACTCGACACATTTTACAAAGATGGATGTCCACGCCAACGGGCTGGGCTGAATGTAGATACATGTTATAAATATTCACGTGGTGCGTGTGGGTTATCTTTATTTAAAGGTTAGCAACCCAACGACATAAAAAAACTCTACTAAAGTAGGCCTACTTGTCTGCTTCTAAAGCCTACAGTTTGTGTTACTTTCAGTGACTGGCCTTAAGTTCAAGTGTGTAGCCTACGTGACAAAGCTAGGGAAGAACTGTGTAAGGGAGGCTGTATGGGAACAACTTGCATTATTCAATAGCTGAATATGTCCTGCACCAGAAATGGTTAAGAATTCAACCTCCTGTTAGACTGACAGCATGTTATCTCTGCATCTTACAATACTGCATGTAGATGGGTGAAGCAGTGTTGTCAAACTAAAATTAAAAAGCTTTCTTGTATGTCAAAGCACTTTTATGCTCTCTCACATGGTCCTGCTTATGAACTTTAACCTACAGCCAAGCCAGGCATCTGCCCCCTCAATAACAGCGGTGTGGGCTTGTGTGCCGAGTTCTGTTCACACGACAGTGACTGTCCCTATGATGAGAAATGCTGCAGCAATGGCTGTGGACATCAGTGCACTACACCTTACACGGGCGTGAGTATGTGGTTAAATGTTTTAACTAGGATATAAGGGGGCAGGATGGTGTAGTGGTCTTGGGCCAGACAGTCGCGGGTTCAAACCCTTGTTGACCTACCTGTGGTCTTCCTACCCCCTAACTGCTCCCGGTGGTTGGTGGCACCTTGCATGGCAGCAATCTCCATCGGTGAATATGAAGCATAATACTTTGCTTTGGCATTCCATTACATATGGATAGGTGGTTTCACAGACTGATGATGATGGTATGTATGTGAAATTCTGCAATATCTCCTCACGGGCTGCTAGTCTCTGTATGAAGATAGATCTTTATCGGCCCTAGCCAGTCCGGCCCTGGAAGTTCCGCCGCCCTAGGCAAGACAAAAATGCCGCTTCGGGAACATCGGCAAGTGTAAAATAAGCTCATTGACCCAGTCTAGTACGATATAATGCGCTCTTTTGCCATTCACGGTCCTCATTTCGCTAGCTTACCTTTCTATCAGCTGCATGCACGCTGAAAGAAGATCCGGTCGGCCTACTTTTACACAGTTCTGGCTCCGTAAATGGGAACAAAGTGGTGACCACCCCTCACAACAACAAAGCCACTTGTTTGCTTCACGATGCATTTCAACGTAAGGGCGGCGCTCAAATTTAACAAGCGTTTCAGAATGACTGTCACTGCATTCCACACATAGTTTGCTTTACGCTGATCAGGCGCGCAGCCATTTGTCACAATGCTGACTCAAATTAAGGCGGCTGCCTAATCTTTCACAATAGGTGGGCCAGCCCCTCGCTAGCTCTGTAAATTGGAGACCAGACCCCACACACCTACAGTGTTGTAGCCATGTCCACTTTCAGAGAGGGGGGCGGGCGGGCAAACATTACACGCACGCAACAGTGGTTGGTGCAGGGCTGTTATACCTCACACTCTCGACAAAGCGGCTGATCTGTGCGCTAGAACCCAATGGGGGGGGGGGGGTTTATTGTACCTTGTAGGTGTTGTCTCTGTACGGGAGAGTTTCATTACGTCCCACCTGGGACGCAAACTGTCTATGGTGGGATGTAATGATGGTCTTGGTTACACACCCTATGGCCTAGAAGGGAGAAGTTAATATTTTGTCTGCTAGCATTCAAATGGCAATACTTCTGCAGCATTGCACACTTCCATAATTTTGTTTTTGTCCGATATGTTAGAATGTGACGTCTAGCAGCAGAGGCTCTACTTCAGACCGATCTCATGATCGGGGAAGGGGCTGTGTGTTGGACTAATGCCCTGTGTTTCTCTCCTTCACTGCAGTGAAGCGGGGGTGCTGCCTCTTGCCCCAGGGCACCGCAATGTGTGCGGAGTACTGTTACCATGACGGTCAGTGTCCCGGGGAGGAGAAGTGCTGCTGGACCATATGTGGCCATGCCTGTAGCGCTCATGCTGTTTCTTCTGGGATAAAGATGTCTGGCTTCCCTTAGTCAGTGGGAGCTTGTTCTGCCTCCATCCACTTAGTCTGATACTAACCACAAGGAAACTATCATGTACCATTGCTCAATTAGGAATGTGGGCATTTACGGTTTTGTCTAGAATAAATGTATTAAACTTGTTCCTGTGTTTGTGCTTTATGGCTTTAAAGCATTGATTATGCAACAAATTGTTTAATGCAGAATGAGTGAGGAATGACATGGGCAGTCTTCAGATTCATGGATTAATTTGCATAAAGGTCCTCTACAAGATATAGAATAAACAAGCGCACTGGCATCCTGAGCAGAAACTCATGTTTGTGGTGCTACTTTCATAAAAACAATTTTGCAGCTGAAAACTATTACCTCCTCCAGCCTGGGCATTGTGTCCTCAACTTGCTAATAATGATGTATAATGTATGTCCCATACTAGCTGCCAAACGTGCTCACTGTCCAAAGACACATTTCATGTTTTGGATGGCTGAGTTTGCCAAGAATGGGGTCAAGTTTAATTTCAGTTGGAAATTCTGCCAGCTCTAGTGTAATCTCTTCTGAAATGCAGTGATTTATTGAAAAATATTAAAACTCTCAACATATAGATCATCACACATTCTTGCACCGAATAAATTAAATGTAGCGCAACACTGCAGCCATCCTTGCCTGCTAAACAGCCATGTACCTATAAGCACGTATTAAAGAATAAAGGGTTACATAGCACACAACCGTTCTTGCCGCTAGGGCTATGATAGGTGACTGATAGCTGCTAGCAACAACACAAAGTGATAGGCTATTTGGTTAAAATAAACTGACATCTTTATCATGGACGTAATGTTAAATGTTTTGTATATGACTGATCACTGACACATTAAAAACATGACTCGTGGTACCAAACACGGCAATCCGTTTCCGGCAGGGGATACAATTTCGGCATGACACGCGAGTGCGTCTTTATCAATGAGCAATGTTTAGGTTAAGTAAATCATTATTTAAGCAGCCTATTTCTAATCCGTTTACGGTTTCTGAACAATAGCCTATATTAATCTAATGTAGTTATTAAGGGCTATATAAATAAAATTGACTTGGACAGTAGATCCACAAAGTAATGCAGACATATAGGCTACACTGGTAGAGTGGTCATACCATAGTAGTGCAGTAACAGATTATGGCACGTATTTATTAAAAAGTGGGATATAGCTGAATTTCAAGGCTCAAATTGAATAACTTCACTTTGCCACTAGATGGCAATGTGCGTCATGTTTTTACTAACATAGACGTTAGCTGTACTTTTCATGTGGGCTAGCCTATTTGGATATTACTGTTTTCTATTTGTATATTATTATTAATTAAGATTGATTGTCTAATCTGTTAACAGACGTTCACCTCCGACTTTGTATGCAAGACAGTTTGAAGTAGTGGCGTTACAATGAAAAAATGGCATAGAATCGTACATCTACAACTTGCAATGCCCGCACACGCCCACATCTGAGTAATCACCCATATTAACCCAAAACACCTGAATGGGCAGAGACTTCAACCATTCATTTGTGAGGAGGCACCTAATAAAAAGAGAGGACTGAATAGTTTACCCATCGTAGCTCTTATTTCGTGTTTGAGTTTGAAGGGAAGTCAGCATGAGTTCGTCCGTGTTGCGTGCAGTGATCGCACTTGCCATAATGAGCATTCCCATAGCTTTCGCCTGTCCTTTAATCGAGGTTGACACCAACTTAACAGGTGAGATTTTTCCCTTATTTTTTTCGAATATTCTACTTTCATGTAAACCCCGAACATGTATCTTCTAATGTCGGCGCTTCATTGCGTCTTCTTTCTAGTTACTCAGAATAATTGCACACGAAGTCTTAACGTGGTCCCACCCTACAAGCCCTGTGTCTGTGAGCGATACTGTCCTGGAGACGACATCTGTTGCGTCTTTGACTCTGGAGCAGTTTGCGTTCCTCCTGATTTCAGTGAGACTACGTTTACTCGTGAATTTTCACTATCTGCCTTAGATTACTCGACACCTCTTATAAAACCAAAAATAGATGTCCACACAAAATGTGCTAAATGTAAAAACATTTTATAAATACTCGAAAGTAGTAAAATACGTATTACTAGCTAAATATTCACGTGGTGCGTTGGGTTATTTTTTATTATACAGTTATTAGTGAAATCTAGAAATGTATATTGTGTTTCTAACGTAGACCTTTTTGTCTGCTTATGAAGCTTACCTTTTGCTTTGCTTTCATTGACTGGCCTTAAGTTTAGGTTCAAGTGTGTAAGTGACAGGCTAGGGAAGAACCGTTAGGGAGGCTGTCTGGGAACAACTTCCATTATCCAATAGCTGAATGTCCTGCACCAGAAATGGTTAAGAATTCAACCTCCTGTTAGACTGACGGCGTGTAATCTCTGCATTTTACAATACTGCATGTAGATGGGTGAAGCTGTATTGTCAAACACAACCAAATGAAAAAGCTTTCTTGTATTTTAGCAGTACTTTTATGCTCTTTCACGTGGTCCTGCTTATGAACTTTAACCTACAGCCAAGCCAGGCATCTGCCCCCTCAATAACAGCGGTGTGGGCTTGTGTGCCGAGTTCTGTTCACACGACAGTGACTGTCCCGATGATGAGAAATGCTGCAGCAATGGCTGTGGACATCAGTGCACTACACCTTACACAGTTGTGAGTATGTGGTTATTTGTTTTACAGGCGCCAAGGTGTGCAATACTTCTGCAGCATTGCACACTTCCAGAATTTAGTTTTGGTCCAATGTTAGAATGTGACGTCTAGCGGCAGATGAGCTCTACTTCACAGACCGATCTCATGATCGGGGAAGGGGCTGTGTGTTGGACTAATGCCCTGTGTTTCTCTCCTTCACTGCAGTGAAGCGGGGGTGCTGCCCCTTGCCCCAGGGCACTGCCATGTGTGCGGAGTACTGTTACCATGACGGTCAGTGTCCTGGGGAGGAGAAGTGCTGCCGGACCACATGTGGCCATGCCTGCAGCGCTCATGCTGATTCTTCTGTGGGGGAAGATGGCTGAGAATCAATCAGCTGGCTTCTCTTAGTCAGTGGGAGCTTGTTCTGCCTTCATCCACTTGGATGAAGACAACGACAAGGAAACAATCATGAATAATTGCTGAATTAGGCATGTGTGCATTTACAGTTTACAATAAATCTTTGAACTCCTATCGGTTTGCTTGATGGCTTTAAAGCATTGGCTTTGCAGCTAAATTGTTTAATGTAGGATAAGTGGGGGAATAACATGGGAAGTCTTCAGATGCATGGAATATTTTGCGCAACTAGCTACAATACAGTAAACAAGCGCACTGGCATCCTGAGCATAAACTCAAGCTTGTCTGCACAAGCTTGAATATGGCTCCATAGTGATGTTATGGCGCCATTTACCTGTCTCCAAGCATGGGCATCCTGCATCCTCTGGTTCCAAATAAAGACATGTCTGTCTCACGCCAACTGCCAAACATGATGTGGCATCCCAGCCACCTGGTGCTACGCCGAGGTCCGACCACGGACTGGCACCATATATGAAGGGCTAGGTACTGGCTGCATTCAGAGTGGAGGAACAGGTGTAACTTATTCCATCAACTCAAACCCAGGAAGAAAGATAATCAGATGCTCAGGAGAGCAAGTGGGGAGGTTAATAAGAAACTCTACAAAACCTGGCGGTATACATTACGTGTATGAGTGCATGTGGACGGATATCCTGGCATTTGGACCTTGGACTGGATTTCTGACTTGTAGATTGCCTCTGTCTGATACCTTTACTTGTCTGTTTCTCAGTGACCCAGGACAGGCGATCACACCCAGACCAAAGGAACGTTTTACCAATCCCTTCAAATAAACCTATCAAATGTACTTCTGAGTCCGTTCTAGCCAGGAGTTGCTGACTGTCCAAAGACGCCTCTTATGTTTTGGATAGCTGAGTTTGCCAAGAACGGGGCCAAGTTAATTTACAGTTGGACATTCTGCCAGCTCTAGCGTCTCACCTGAAATTAACTATTACGATTTATTGAAAGACATTAAAACCCTCAACATATACATCCTCACACATTGCTGCACCAAATAAATTAACAGACCTTTTCAATTGGCAAGTGTCTAAAACTGCATTCAATAAGTTTAGAAAGTACAAAACAGGCTGATTTCACTTCACCTAGGGCCTGATTAGGGGATAGGTTTCCACATTGCAGACGGCAACGTGAAGCTGATGCGGTATTAACACCAGCAGGAAAACATTGGCTTGTGACTAAATCCTACAAACAGACTTCAATAGGCAGTTCGTCCGGTATCTGCCTACTTTGAAATTGTAAGATAACATTTCAAAGCATTTCTTTGTCAGCAACAGACAAAATATTGCCTGTGGTGTTGAATTTCTTATGCTGTTATACAGCCTACTCCAGTATATAATATGTATCTTTGAGGCTTTTATGCAAATTGTTTAAACCTTTACCATAACTGCATCACAGCCATGTCAATAATCACTTGCCCTGATGGGTTAAATGGCTATATAATCTATCATGAATTATATCTTAATTAGAAAGTCAAACGCAACCACACAGTGTTTTTCCTTGTGGAGAGTCATTCATGTAAAGACATTAGTAGCACCTACATAAACACCCACCCTATTCTCCTGCAACAATATCCAAACATCCATGTGTTCTTCCTAAGGCAAGGAAGCTTCAAAATAAAAGTTCAGTTCCCCCTCCGCTGCAAGAACAGGTCCATTAATAAAAATCCCCTTCAGTGCTTCAACCAGAACATCCCTGAATAATCCCACAGATAATCCCACAAGGTTCCGGCAGGTGGACGCCGACCCCTGACCTCCCACACAGAGCGCCGCTGCAGCCTCAGAGCGGTGGAACTCCCCGCATGCGACGGATGACGTTAGCGAGGCGCTTGGCTAGCCCCGGGCCGGGCTCCTCCACCTGGAAGGTGCGGGTCAGTAGGTTGTACAGGGAGCCGTAGCCCACGGCAACCACGGTGCACGTCAGGCAAATGACGTTGTAGGGCATGCTGAAGTCGGGTGTGGGCAGGTTGACCAGCAGCGGCTCCGTGTAGACACGCATGAAGTAGCTGGACTCCTCCTTGCAAGGGAAGCTGGGGAGGGAGAGGTGGTTAGGGTTGGGTTAGTCTCAGCCTCGTCAGCACCACGTTACCTAGGAGACTGTCTCTAGTATCCACATCTTCCCTTCATCAGCACTACGTCACCTAGGAAACCGTCTCTAGTCTCAGCCTCTTTATCAGCACTACGTCAAATAAGAGACCGTCTCTAGTCTCAGCACTACGTCACATAAGAGACCGTCTCTAGTCTCAGCCTCTTCATCAGCACTACGTCACATAAGAGACTGTCTCTAGTCTCAGCAGTCTAGTCCCCTTTGGGACTAATGTTATTAAGGACTATATACTGGAAATAACCGTTGGGCAGCCATCTTGGCAACGCCTACAGTAGAGGCCCTACCCCTATCTGAATGTGTCAGTGCAGCCATATGATTATCTTAATTGGGTAAAAGTTTGGCCGTTAAAATGCAAACGATTGCCTTTTTTGGGGTGGAGGGGAGGGGCGGAATATGTGCATCTGCCATCCATTTTTGGCATTACAGACTTCTCCCATGGAGTTCTGTTCAGATGTCTCCAAGTGGTCTGTCTCCTCTATATAATGTCTCTGGTACTTCTCCCATATAGTTATATTGAGGGTTCTTTAAGTTGTTTGTCTCTTCTATGTAATGTCGCTGGTACTTCTCCAATAGCAGTCTGTTAGGTCTATGAATATACTCACAAGCTGCTGAAAAGTGGCCGTTCTTGGGTACTGTTTGTGTCCATGGCAACAACACTGGGCACAAGAGCGCTGATAACAGATGACCTGAGGATAAAATTAAATAAAACATTTTAATTATTGTGATAATATATTGCCACAACTGCTAATTATTGTGTTATATTTAAAACAAGCTAAAAAGGTTACAAAGCTCCAGTTTGACTTTTCGGTTGTCAAATACCCTCCCTGACCACTAGAATGCAGCATTGACCATTTTTAACTTTAGTCTTTTAACAGTTTTTAAATGTTTTATTAATATAAAGTAAATTAATGTTGTACCCTAGAAAGGACAAAACCTGGAGAATGGTTTGAAATATAGTGAAACATAATACCACCCAAGGCCTTTCTAGTCTTGACTTGGATTTATCGTTAGATTAACTCACATTTATACATTACAGTACCTCAATGTAGCTTCTCAACACAAACAAAAAACAAAAACAAAGACAGTATACAAACTATGATACAATAAAATAAAATGTGCAAAAGTAGCTGTGATGGTTTTTTAAAAATAAAATGCATTACAATTAGTATAATTAAAATAACAGGCCACATACCCGACATAGAAGCCATGGTTAGGGTCAGGCGTATACTCCGTCCACTTCAGCAACGCCCTCTCGAACTGCACCGTCACCTCGGTGACAGAGTTGGGAGGCAACTGCACCAGCATCTCCAGCAGGTGGGGTCTCACCCGGTCCTTCGATGGCTGGTAATGGATGAAGCCTTGTGGGGAGGTGGAGGGTTCAGACATTAGTTGCTTCGCTTGTCATATACATAACACTGCGTTTGTATTTTTATCTAGCCTCGCAAGGTCAGGATTAGGGATGGCACGATCCAGTTGTTTCAGTCCTGATACAGATACAGTCAGATACCGGCACTTTGGTTATCGGCCGATACCGAGTACCGATCCGATTCCAGGGTTAAATTAAGTTTTAAGTTAAGTTGCCAAAGTAAATGACAGCTGGTCTCTATTTTAGGACATAGAGGCATTTTATAAACCTGCTGCTGATAGTATGGCCTGGGTAGGTTAGACATGGCTGATGCTTGACAGTAGACCTACACGTGTACAATACATTTAATTGGATTAGCCCCATGGATCGGTTACAACTGTACAATTGTCACAGATACGATCCAGCTATTTAAGCAAGTATCAAACTGATTTTTCGATGTCATTTGCTCATTTACTCCTCAGAGAGGCCAAAGGCTGTATGAACACATACATAAAACTGGACTCATTAACAGGCTCAAAATAAAGTTAATCTAAAACAAATTTTCTTGGTAATTCCTTGCATGGAATAGCCTTTATTTCACAGAATAGTAATAGTTTCAGAAGAAAATTATTTGTTTCTGGCCACTTTGAGCCTTATTGCTTCTTTAATTAGCACGACTGTTTTTAAATGTGCTAAGATAATTGCAAAAGGGTTTTCTAATGGTCAATTTGCCATTTGAAAATGCTAAACTTGGATTAGCCAACACAAAACGCCAATGTGTTCCACGAGAGTGATTGTTGCTGAAAATAGGCCTGTCTCATGGATATTCTATTACATATCAGCTGTTCACTCACATTAACAATGTATATTAATTTGTTGGTTTCTGATCAATTTGATTACCATTATGTAACGGCAAAATGGAAAAATGCACCTTTCAATCATAACAGACTATTAATACGACAATCACAACATGATTCTGTATGACAATTATAACATCATTTGTATACGATAATCATAACATTCTGTATGACAACAAGCATGCCGTGATTATGTATGACAGTGACAGCTCTTGAACATGGACCTGCACGCTACTGGGAAACTCACTTGGCTTGTTGTCCTTGCCCTTGCTGGTGACAGTGAGGGTGTGTATGTAGAGGCGCAGGTACCACGGCACTGAGTCCAGTAGCAGTACCGGGAATGCCCTGTAGGGGTGGTTGTTGTACATCAGCGTGTGGATCTCTCCCGCCTGCAGCCCGTAGCCAGCCACATAGCGCTCGCCGTGCAGCAGGGGCCGCAGCATCTCCCCTGCAGAACAACAGACAGTTGTTAGTAACACGCCCACTTAAAGGCATGGTCAATCGATCTTGCTAACTTCAAGCACAAATCAGTAGAGTATCGCTCCGCAGGGCCACATCACATCGAAATGCATTGTGAAGCAAAGCTACGACTTTGTGGAAACGAGACACTTTTGTTTATGTTACTATTTATTGAGCCAGGGCTGTGTAGAAGTACCAGATTATTACAGAGGACCGTGGAGCGATACTGTTTTGATTTGAGCTCGAAGTTAGCAAGAAGCGCTCCATTGTTGCTTCCATTGGAATCATTTTTTAATTGTGTTTATTTATTTTTATTAATAATTACTAAACAAACAACCAGCGGAACAACAGCAATAAACTGCTGACATAAAAACACAAAACAAAGAAAACAACTGAAGGGGAGGGAAAAGGAGAAACACGTGTGTACTGTATATGTATGTGTGTGTGGGTGAATGTGTGTATGTATGTGTGTGTGGGTGAA
The DNA here is from genome assembly GCA_027564635.1 of Typhlichthys eigenmanni. NCBI lineage: Eukaryota > Metazoa > Chordata > Actinopteri > Percopsiformes > Amblyopsidae > Typhlichthys > Typhlichthys eigenmanni. Next base: position 810,898 of record JAODUK010000022.1, read on the forward strand.
TGTGTCTAAGTGTGTGTGTGTGGGTAAATGTGTCTAAGTGTGTGTGTGTGGGTAAATGTGTCTAAGTGTGTGTATGTGTGTGTGTGTGGGTGAATGTGTTTAAGTGTGTGTATGTGTGGGTAAATGTGTGTATGTGTGTGTATGTGTGTGTGTGTGTGTGTGCATAAGCCTGCACAAAATGTAGTTGTTAGTGAGGGTGCCACAACCACGTAGCACCGGCCTCAGCGACAGGTGTACAAGAACCCCAGCAGCCAGCGCCCCCCGCGATCCCCCGAAGAGGCCCCGAGACCACATGTCCCGGGGACGGCCATGCCCAGTTAGCAAGAACGACTGACCCTGCCTTTAAGAGGCCGGAAGCGCTCCATCGTTGCTTCCATTGGAATCATTACAATGCAACATCTTTCTAGAACTACAACGTCTTTGCTTGAAGTGTCCCACACCACTCACCGTCCGTGGACTTCCAGCGCAGCAGAGTGTTGAGGGAGCGCGTGGAGCCGAAGGTGGCCTGCTGGGTCAGGTCGTACACCGAGTAAGTCCTCCTGTCTCCGAGCACCACCGCCTGGCTCAGCATGGGTGTAGCGGGACTCAACTCAAACTGCTCCCCCTGCAGGACACAGGGCAGTACGGCACAGTAGGTCAGCCTTGTTTACAACTTTTTATGATTAAATGTCGATGCCTTAAAAGAGCACCGTCATTTTATAATATTTATTTATGACAATGAAAAATGTAAGTGGTTCAAAATAATAATAAAAAAATAAAAAAACAGCAAAAGAAAGCAAAGTTTTGGAAAAAACGTTTTTTTTGTAAAGTACAGAACGAGCGATTTCTAACTATGTAGAGCTAGTCAGGGGTAGCAGAGCCATGCTTACTAAATAGTAAGTGCTGACACAGACCACGGCAGTAAGTGTGTGTGTGTGCTTATAATATGTGAGCTTGCGATCACACCTCAGGGTTGTCTGTGATGTCGATATAGACCTTACTGGAGGAGGCCAGTGGACAAGCTTCAGTCAGGGTCCGGGAGAACATCTTGAACAGAGACCACTCTGGGGGAACACACAGACTGGTACAATCAGAAACAATGTATAGAGGAGACAGGCCACTTAGAGAGTCCTCAATAGAACTCTATGGGAGAAGTACCAGAGACATTATATAGAGGAG